>PVJH01010506.1:0-73399 GCA_004026705.1 Nesogale talazaci
CTCATCTACATACTTTAATTTCTCCTCTTCCTCCCCCTCCTGTTAGGGACTCTTGTGCTAATTCCAACTCATTTTGACCCTAGCTACAACCAAAGAAAGTCTGCTTGGGCCTACTGAGAGCCTCATAATTGTTGTATTTGAGCCCATTGTGACAGCCAAATGTATAAATCCATCTTGTTGAGTGTCTCCCTCTTTGTTCACTCTCCTTTCACTTTGCTATGCATGGTGGTCTTTCCCTAGGGACTAGTCCCTCCTGACAACCTGTTCACAGTATGTGAGGCAAAGTCTAGTCATCTTGCTTCTAAGGAATATTCTGGTTGTAGTTTTTCTGAGGCAGATTTGTGTGTTCTTTTGGCAGACCATGCACTTGAAATATTCTTCATCAACACAATAATTCATATGTTTCAATTCTTCTTCAGTCTTCCTTATCCAATGCCCACTGCTCACATGCCTGTGAGGTGATGGAAAACTACTATGTCATGTGTCACGTGTCCCTTAGTCCTCAAAGAGGCATCCTTGCTCTTCAATGCTTTCAAGTGGTCTTGTGCAACAGAGTTACCCAATGCAATGGGCCATTTGATTCCTTGCCTCGGTAATAGCATCCAAAGGGAGTGGAGTTTGTAGAGAGGACATGAGGATCAGACATTCTAGAAGGTTAGGTAGAAAATTAGGAGATTCCTCCTGTGGTTTTAAGTAGAGTAGAAACATTAGAAAGATGTTGAAGATTATGGCAGTCAAACACAAACTCTTAGAGTGGTCTTAGGTGACAACCCTCTATCATTCCTTATCCTTGGACCCTCTCATGTGTCTTCCCAGCACCTATTTCTAGTGAAACTGGAGAGCCGAAAATTAAGAAAATAAAAGCACAAAGAAATAAGCACTAAATCACAGACCACGAATGAGGCAAGGCCAGGCATGTCCTGAGTGTTGGTTTAATACATTAGCAAATGATTTGGGTGTTTTTTTTTTTTTGCCACTGCTAGAGTGCTGCATCTGTTTTAGCTGCTTAACCAACAAAGAATATTTTCTTTATAAGAGAAAGCACAGGACACTGCTCTCGCACTGACAATGCCCTCCTCCCATAATATTTTGATGCTGCAGATAATTTCAGCAAGTTTTTAAAACAGAACACCTTGACCTCCTTACACAATTTATTAAGAGTTGAAATTTGCATTCTCAGTGGTTGGGAAAATGGTTTCTTTGATCAAAAGGAGCCTCTTTCAGGTCCTTCGGTTTGTTGCTATTTTGTCTCACTCAGTGAAGGTGCTTGCCCATGATGCAGGGGTTAACTCTGTTCACACAAAAGCCCCCTGTGTCACAGATATTTCAGTGCCCGGCGCCTCTGTTTCGAACAAAGATGTATGTGTTGGGGAGCTGCGAGGTAGGCATTCTCTCCGAGCTGACATGACCCCAGTAACAAACAGCACAACTTGAGGGTGCTTTGGGTTCCCCCACATAGCAGTGCTGACCCAGCTAGCATGGACACGCAGCCCAGAAGTGCCAGCTCGAGTTTGTTGACTTGGGGCGGGGCGGGGGGGGGGTCTATGTGTTCTGTTCCGGGTTTGGGATGACTCTTAGATATGTCAAATGCGAGATCTGATTTGGATCTGGTTGCTATTGAATCCACACGAAGGGATCATTCTTCCTTAAGAAAACGAAGAGCCACCAACCCTAGGCAGGAGTCTTGTGTGAGCTGGCAGGCATGATCCATGTCTCTTTCTTGCTCTCAAGATTATTCTGTGCACTGAATGACAATTGGATGCCGTGTTCACCCTGTCCTGTGAGTCTAAGCAGACTGTGAAGCACCTACTGGGTGCCTAGGTGATGGTCTAAGAAAGGTCAGGTCTCCTTCCTTCCCCTCCTCCCTGGTCTTTCCGTAGGAGTCTGCAGGACCACTCTTACTCTGGTTTACATTTTGAGCTCTGTGGTTAACAAGATGCTATTTTCCTTCTAATGACTTCACCCTGCAGGCACAGGAAAAGGGTTGGTGCCACCATTTTCTGAGACCAAGCAACCGATAAATTTAACAGGATTTTGTTGATGTTAATTGGGTTTGCTTTGGTGTGAGATATTCTTGCTTCTGGCTCATTTGTCTTCTGGATCATTTGAATCACCCAAGTTCTGGGCCAGCCAGTCATTCAACCATGTGATTCCAGGCTTAACAATATCCCCGAGTCACTGGCCACTCAGTCACACTTGCCTTTATTGCTCAATAAAATAACAATAACAACAATAATTTCAGACATTCAACCCCAGGCTGCCTTTCTGCCAGAGCAAAATTAAGCTTTCCGGGTTCAGATAAGCTTTCACTTGTTTGTGTGTGCACATGCGTACATGCACACATACATTTTTACCTCCAAACAAATTAGTCTAAAGGCCACTTCCAAAGGTGTAGTTACCAACACCTAGGCTGGGGCAAATTCTAAGACTCAGTTTTGGAAGTGAAGCCAGAGGGAAGATATGTGGGCTATTAGTTTTACTCTGATGAAGAGACAACTTTATTATATATTATTTTATCTCATAAAAATGCATTATTTTGTCTTATGCTATTTTAGTTGGATAGTTTACCATGTGTCCAGTTCATAGCATTCTTACTCAGTGTCCGGGTGGTAAGATATGTGAATTATCCATTAATGTTTCTGTTTTGTTCTTCCTGCAAGTATCTGAGTATGCAGTATGCTTCTGTCCTTAAGACATGATGCTCTTGCATGTGGTTTTTTGAGCTAAGGCATGTCTGAAGGTGCTGGCTGCTTTGTAAATGTGCTTTGATAGTTGTAAATTGCTTAGTAGACCTGTTCTATACAGGTTGAAGAATCATTCTCGTTTTTTAAAGCCTCCTATGAATTGAGACCGTAAAATGCCATAGCATTCGAGAGACAGTTGAGCATACCTGTGGAAAGCAAGGCACTGTCGCATGACAATTTCTGTGTACTGCTCATCTCCTTCAGGACTGGTTACAATTTTGTTGAGGGGCCAGTACTAGCCAGACCTTCCTATCAATAAGAAACCTACCTAAACCTCTCAAAGGCAGTTCAGTTCAACTCTAGGTTTAGAGTAAATGAAACTGAAAACACATTGAGGCACAAAAGGAACCAGTTCCAATGTACTGCTGTTGTTGCTAGGTGTCCTAGAGCTGATTTTGACTCACAGATACCGAGCTGGGGTTCGACTCAGAAGAACCCAGGAAGTTAATTTTCAGAAACAATGGGAACATCACTAGAGCATTCTCATGATGTCAACTGAGGGTTTATCTGGCGCTTATGGAATCCCAGTTGACAATGAGCTCCTCTTAGTAAAATAGATTTTCCTACGAAACAGGTAGGTGTTAATTTATATGGCATATTCATCATTCGGATTACTGCCATATTCTACTAATTGTGCTTCCTCTAAAGCACAATGCATAGAATTATCATTCCTGGAGATTTTTGGTGAAAATCTGAATCTGGTGAGCAAGTGACAACCATCATGTCGGTTCCAAACTATAGGAACCCCATGCTCAGCAGAGCACTGCGCTGTCTGCTCCTGCACAGTAAGTAAGCTCTAGGCATCTCTCTAAATCCAGGTCTACCCCATTGAAGTCTCTGCTAAGGTTCAGATTCGGATCCACCTTTCTCTGTAACACATTGGCTTCTCCTGAAGGCAGTTTTGTATTTGACCAAAGACCTTCCATGGGGATCCAGGAAGGACATAGTCAGCACATGGAATTTTGTTTAAAATCCTTCCATGCCAAGTCATTTCCTAAAGTATCTGAAGGCATTTTGCAATGATACTGTGGCCCTGGCCCTGTCACGTGTGTGAAGTCTGCATGACTTTGTCAAAAGCAGCAAACTGTTACACAATAATCATTCGGCAACCACAGAATGCGTCGAGGGAATCAGTGTGTCAGATTCGGATATTAGTCTTTGGTGGCATAGCTGAAGTAATTAATACATAATGATAATGCAAATGCTAATGAAGTTAGCAGTGTGATTGCTATTAATATGGTTAGGCATATTATTAGTGGCACACCTCTTTCTTTGAGACAGTCTTGGCTAAGTAAGCTTCTTGTTAGATACTAGATAACACAGGGAATTCATGTCCCAAGTTGGACTCTGCCTTGCACTCAGTGATCTTTAACCAAAATGTGCTTACCACCTGTTGCCATATAATGGTTTTATAATTCCCAAATAATTGTCACAAGTAAGTTAATAGGCTCAAGAGGTTAACTGAAGCTCACATATTTGAAAAGAGTCAAAAAGAGCTGTTTACAATTAAACATAGAGATTTATGGCAGAGTCCTTCTCCCTGAAACTCATGATCATTGAGTTGATGTTGACTTGTAACGACCCTAGAGGAGGGGGTAGAACTGCTTCTATGGTTTCTAAGGCTCCAACTCTTCACAGCATTAAAGCATCTCATCTTTCTTCCATGGAACAGCTGGTGGTTTTGAATTGCCCACCTTAAGGGTTGCAGCCCAATGTGTAAGCACTACACCACCAAGGTCCTTTTAGGACTCTTTAGGTGGTATAAATGGATGGTGTACTTGGATGCTCACAGGAAAGTGGTAGGGTTGAATCCACCAACAAACTCCTTAGAAGAAAAGTCTAGTGATCTACTTCTGAAATACTAGTCGTTGAATATCCTCTGGAGCACAAGTCATTGACACACTTAGGGTCTCTGTGAGATGGAATGGTCACAAAGACAGCTGGACGATGGGGTTGTGGAAGCAGTGGAAAAGTCTATGCCTTAATAATATGCCCATCTTTGCAAGAGGCAATTCGACATCTGCATAGCAAGTAAGTTCAACTTTTCCAAATAGCATCCCCATAGATAAGGTTCAATTTATTTCATTTCTACCTCTTAACTATAGTCATGTAAGTTTTCTATGGGGGTATTGTTCATTTTCTTCAACTTTGCTGACCTGGAAGTAGAGCAGAAGGCTGACCTGTGTTGCCCACAGTGGATGACTGCAGTTGTATCTTTTAGTGGCTAGGCACAGGCATGGGGATTCTTCAGTTTTCCCATGCTCCCTCATTTTCCCAATTCTTATCTATTTTCAGTTTTCTAATTTCTCCCTTGGAGGTCTTCTCTCTTTATTTTCTGTGTTTCCAGTTCACTCTAATTTTTCTTTGGCCTGTGATTCCAACCTATGTAGTTTCCTCTGTGGGCATACAGACATAATCAGTAGCGACTTGGGTCCCTCTCCCTTATAATTACTGAGCCCTGGTGGCAGAGTGGGTTGTAAATTGGACTCCTCTCCTCAAGGACAGCTAGTTTGAATCTACCAGCTACTCTGAGGGGAAAAGATGGAATTTTCTACTCTCCTATGGGGTCACAGTCTGGGCAACCTACAGGACCAGGTCTACCCTGTCCCACAGGCTCTCCATGAATCAGAATTTACTCAATGGCAGTGAATTGGATTGAGTTTAGTGGCATAGTGGATTGAGCATTGAGCTGCAAACATCGAGGTCAGTGGTTTAAAGCAACCAGCCACTCCAAGGAATAAAGATGAGGCTGTCTGCTGCTATAGAGATATACATTCTCAGATGCCACACAAGAGAAGCAACTGTACTCTTGTCAACAGAGGTAGGAGGCATTTATAATGATAATTAAATTGTAATTACATTTTGCTAGCATTAGACATAATAACACTAGTGTTACATATGGGATCACTATAGGTTAGACTTTACTTGATGGCAGAGGGTGGGTCGCGAGTGGTCTCTCATAGTTAAGCATCAATAGATCACTTGTCAATGGAGCACGTCTGTGAAAATGACAGATTACGTGGCACAGTCAATATTTAAAAATGTTGTCTTGCTTGTGAAGATGAGAAATAGCCGAAGGGATTCATTAGATTAGTAGTGCAAAGAAGCTGCCATCATGGGATACGTAATGGAACTCTTTAATAAAAATAGGTACCAAATGCTCAAGTAATTAGACGGAAAGGTCAGAGAAATCATCAATTGAGAGCGAGGTGCTGTGAGAAATAGGACATGAAATTTCCAGGAAACTCTCTCCTGGAGGTTATTTGAACCACAAAAAGTGGTTTGCACTTCCAGCTTAATAGCCAAAGGCATGATGCCATCTGCGGCAGGGTTAGGAGAGAGCCTTGCAGCGCATCCCTAACTGGAATCTGCAGGGTGTGGTTCACATGGTCTCTAAGAATAACATCCGATGTTGGGGAGACAGAGCTGCCATGGAGGAAATGGACATGCCCCTCCACAGCTACGAGTGAGCTTCTTCACATTGTGGTGTGGTCAGTTGCTGCGAAGGAAAATGAATGACCCACTCTTTTGGTAATAAAAGAAAAAGATTAATAATTTCAAGTAGAATTCATCCACATTTTCCTTTAAGTCCTATGAGTTTGGACTCTTCACACAGTTTTCTTCTCTCTCCATTAAGCTTTTCTACTATTGAGGTGAATGTCAGGGTGTTTTCTTTTGGAAGTAAGCCTTGCTCTCCACAATGGAAGCTTTCTCTCTCCCTCTGCACTTGGGAATACTCTCTCTCCAGGCATCATTCTCTTGCCATTCCGGATGTGCCTTCATTCACCTGGATGTGAATGAGACTATATCGCAGCCTCCCCTTAGTTATAGTGTAAGGCACAGGGTGGATAGTGTCCTGTCTTCTTTCCTCTTACCTCTTTTGCTCCTACTGGAGTGCGTGTTTTGGAGTGTGAGTTCAATACATATTTGAGACTGCACTAGTCACTGAAAAGAGAATGGAGTTGGCTGATTGAGAACTAGCGAGAATGATGTGCATACAAAGGCTTTTCCATGTGGTACTAAAAAGATAACCTGTCCTTAAGAACACATGAACACTGTGGCCTTTGCTGAATGCTGCCAAGTGGCTTCCTACCCTTAGCAATCCAGACGCACAATAGAACAACAGAACGAAACACCGCCCATCCTGTGCCGTCCTCGTAACTCTTCCTAAGTGTGTCCCCATCGATGCAGTCACTATGTTCATCCACCCATGCCCAGCATCATGTCCTACTCTAGGGACTCATCTCTCCTGAAAACACTTCCAAAGAACAGGAGAAGACTTCCTGCCACCCTTGTCTCTAAGGAATATTGTGACCATGCAAGTCAGATTTATGGGTTGATTTGTCAGTCCATGGGACCTTTAATATTTTTTCCAGCACCATGATTCCTATGCATAAATTCTTCTTTGATCTTTCTTCTTCAATGGCCAGATTTCATCTGCATATGAGACTATTGCTTATTCAAAACCTCAAGCTCACTCCCTTCGAATCAATGCTGACTCACGGTGACGCTGTAGGACAGAGTAGAACCGCCCCCATGAGTTTCTGAGATTGGAACTCTTCTGTGTTTTCCCTAAGGAGGAACTGGCGATTTCAAATCGCTGATCTAGTGGATCATAGCCCAATTTGTAACTACCCTGTCAGCAGGGCTCCAATATTCCCACTACGAAAGGTAGCTTCTAACATTACTCACCCACTCTCACGACTAACATTCTTCAGGTCACAGGAAATATTTCCACCATTCTCATCCTCAGGTCCTCAAACAGAAGGTGAACTTGTCTTTATGCGGTGAAGGAGCACGGGCTGTAGGAGATAGCTAATAAAAATACCAGTGACCAGTAAACCTTGCATGTCAGGTTAATAATTATTGTTTTTATGGCACAAATATATCAGTTTCCTTCAAGAATGAAGGGAAGCCGTGGTGTGGTAATGAGTTATGCATTGAACTGTTAACCTTGAGATTATCTTTATCAATACTCTCCCAACCATTACTCTCCTGGGGAGGAAGATGCAGCTTTCTACTCCCTTAAAGAGTTACAGTCTTAGAAACCTACAGTGGGAGTTCTTCCTTGCCCTACAGGGTCTCTATGAGTCAGAATTAACTTGGTGGCAGTGTGTGCATGCATGTGTGTGTGTGTGTGTGTGTGTGTGTGTGCATGTGTGAGTAGAACTGGGTTCCCTCGGGTCTTCAGTGGCTAGTTGTTCTAACATAGATTGCCAGGTCTTTCTTCAGAAATAGATCTTTAAGCACCTTTGGGCAGACCTGTCCCTCCAACCTTTCTGTCAATAGTCAAATGTGTTATTACGTATCTCAAACATACTGTATTAAAAAAAAAATCCTGGTAGGTCCTCCTGCTGTTGTTGGATATGGATACTGATTTGGAGAGAAAAGAACAAGGATGCATTCATTAGCCTGTCCATCTCCTTTAAGATGCCATGCCTACCAGATCTTCTTGCTTAATGAAATATCATTTTCTAGCAGTCCCAAGCATCTATAGTTTTGCTTCCCTTCATGTTCTACTTTGTGGCTTAGAGATTTCTCATCAGCCAGTGAATTAACACCATGCCCTCAACAGTGCTGCCAGGTAGTTGAAAGCTTTTTTGCGAAATTAATTTTTTGTATGATTCTTGAATGTGTGTACATGTAGGCTTGCTGTCATATGTACCAAGCCTGATGCTGATTTTTTACATATCCTTATATATCTACATACTATTTAGTCATTGCTTTAGTAAACGATGAAAAATGACAGTACGCATGATAGCAATATAGAGAATGAAATGAAACTATGTCTGCCATGTTTTCCATTTGAACTTGTTAGGTAAAGTTCACACATTGTTTTCAAACTCAAGGAGGGCTTTAAAATGGGAGCTGCAGTTCCATTTCATCTACCCACGCAGACCATCCGAGGGAGCCTGGTCACTCTGTGGAGTAAGGGCCGGCCTGCTCATCACAGTGTCTGTGATCCCAGATCACCAGCAACTGGGGGAAAGATGACCCTTTCTGCTCTGGTCAAGATTTACTCTGAGTAGAGTTGCTACAGTTACATATCAATTTGGTGCTCGCTTTGGCAGCACATATCCTAGATATCAATTTGAAGGCAGTGGTTTCAACAGCAACGGTTTCTTTTAGAGTTAGAAATAAAGAGAATGCCACCAATTATCTTATCTAAATTGGCATTGCCAAATAAAAAAGGATACATATTATATGACAGTTTGGGTTATCACCAGCACTAAAAATAAAAGCTTCAAAAGAGAAATTCTATGGAATAAATGCACAATGTATAATTTAATTTTAGTCCTCATCCAAAATTGCCCTCTTGTCAACAGAGGTAGGAGGCATTTGTAATGATAATTAAATAGTAATTACATTTTGCTAGCATTAGACATAATAACCCTAGTGTTACATAATTTATTTTGTAAGGGAGGCATCATTGCTAAGGTAGGAGGAGGAGACCTATTTATATAACAGTTGGTGAGTATGCGTCATAATGTTTAGATATTTAATCAGAAGTAAGATGACTACCAACTCACCTTGAGCTCTGCACCGGTTGGGGCCGGGCTGAGTGCAGAGACAGGGAGCTTCCTTCTCCGCGGACATTAGTAAATGTGAGGCTGACACAGCAGGAGAGCCTGGAACTAAGCAGTCCTTAATTTCCTGCCACTCTCCACACTCAGTCATTCAAGCTGTACCCCTTGATCGTAGTCAACGCAAACTCGTTCCCATAGAGTCAACGCTGAGTCCTACTGACCCTATAGGACAAAGTAGAACTGATGCTATGGGCTCCTGAGTCTGTCTCGTTATGGCCTCATCTTTCTCTTGTGGAGTTGCTGCTGCTGCTGCTGGCTTCCAACTGCTGACCTGGCAGTGAGCAGCCCAATACGTAACCAGGGCACCGTCAGGACTCCTGGTATTAGGCCTTTCAAATGGAACTGAGGGCTTGAGTTAGGCACTGAGGTTGAAGACGGGAGTGGGCAGTGAGGGTGCGATACAGGCCACGAGTAAGGAGACACTTCACACATGCTTGCCAATTGAGGCAGAAACCAACCACAAATTCACCTTTCCATTTTGTGAAAACTTATGGTGGGAGGTAATATTGAGATGTCTATGAATCAGAGTCAACTCAAGGGCAAATACCAACAGTTGGGGTGGAGGTCTTTTTCCACAGTCCTATATGCAAATATTCTTGTCTTAATAGCAGTGCCACACCGACGTGTCTGAAGTCCCGTGTGCATGCCACCACCATCTCTTGGTAGAAGTAAAATTTTCTTGTCATAGGAAGAATGAGAGGAGTGAAAGATGTAGGTTGGTTTTATGGATAGATAATAAAAGTTAGTGTAGCTATTCATTCACTGCTATGGAGTTGATTTCAACTCAGAGTGACCTTGTAGGACAGGGTGGGTCTCCCCTTATGAATGCTCAAGGCCGTTAGACTTTATGGGAGTAGAAAGCCTCGTTTTTCTCCTGATAGTTTTGAACTACTGACCTGCCTATTAGATGCCTAACATGCATACGACCATGCCACCTGTGCCCCTTTCATCTAACCCAGGTCACATGAATGCAAAATAGAAAAGCAACACATTTTAAAAACCATTCAAGGTTAGAGAAAATGCTTGAGATTCAGGAATGTATCCTTGGCGACACCGCTAATTGTTGTTGGTTAAATTTCCAAGGCATGTAAAGCATTTTTGCAAAAAGAAGCCCAAAGTTGAAATATTCAGTTGCATAGCTCTTGAGGCCCAGGCTGGGAGTGGATGGCATGGGAACATGCTTCCAGGCCATAGAACCCTGAGTTGTCCCTTGCTGAATGATAAATAGGATAGGAGGAGTGGTTAAATATTAGGTTGCTTATATGCATGATATTTCCACCTATAAATGGCACAGTCTTAGTCGACCCTGTCAAGTAAACAGTCCTCTTATGTGGTGGCCATCTCACCATGCTGATGAGAAGGGACACCTTTTCCCAGGAAGATCATGTTTGGCTCACATTGTCAGTTTCAAGTTTGTTTCATGATTTTCACCTGTCTTGTGTGTGGGTACAAACCTCTGACCACCTCCTCAAGAGTTGCCAGAATTATATTTTTTTGGAAGATGATGCTGGAGATTCTATTTGTGTTCTGTGGGTGCTGAAACAAACTCTTTACATCACACTGGGTGATGTAAAACCACAGAGCTGTCTCCTCTCACAAGTCTGAGGCTGGAAGAGTGACACCAGAGTGCTGGCCATGCTGCCTCCTTCGGGGAGTTCTGGGAAAAGAGTCTGTCCTAGGCCTGTCTCCTAAGCTTCTGGGGATGGTCACTCATTTCTAGTATCTCCTAGTTTGTGACTGTCTCCATCTTCACATGGCCATCTGTTCTCGCATCACTATGTCATGATCATGGGTGCTAGGGATTAAGAATTCAACAAAATCTTGAAAGAGGAAAACCAAAGCACCAAGCACACTGCCATCGAGTCCATGCGTGCATAGCCACTCTAGAGGAAAGGGGAAAACTACCGCTGTGAGTTTCTGAGACTGTCACTCTCCATGGGAGTAGTACGCACTTTCTTTCTCCCAAGGAGTGAGTGGTGGTTTCTAACTGCAGAGCATGAAGATTACAGCCCACCTTGTAACCAGGGTCCCCTCTCAGCCTGGGGAAAGATGGGGCCAGCGATGATTTGGTGGTAGAATTCTTGCCCTCCATGCAAGAGACCTGGGTTCAACACCTATTTAATGCACCTCATGCTCAGGGACCTCTGTCGCCTCGTGGAGACTTGTGTGTTGCTATGATGGGAGCAATTTTCAGTGGAGCTTCTGGACTGAGAGGAACTAGGAAGAAAGACCTAGCAATTTGCATCTGAAAATCAGCCACAGAAGACTCTGTGGAACACAATTGAGTCCCCATTTTCAGTGCAAGCACCTGTTAGTGGTGTGACGCTCACGTCAGGATCTCTCCGTCATGACTGGCCTAGGAATCCTGCTTTCACTACCACACTGTCATCTTGCCGAATGTGAGATTCTGGAAATCTCATGGATCTTTCTGTGTGTCGATTTTTAACGATTTCTGTAAGCAACGCTCAGAACAGACAGTCTATTATGACTTTACTGCCCATATTGTGATGTCTTAAAAACAATCCCAAAAGCCGTTTTTGGTTAAGTTTATTGGAGGTTCTGAGAAATTCCATAAGTCGTTGGATCTGATTAAGATTCTGGTTCTGGGGGTGAGCCCCGGTGGCTTAGTGGTTGTGCACAGGGCTGCGGCCCACTGGGACGGAGGTTCAATTCTAGTAGTGGGGCTGGGCCTCCAACTCCCACCACCAGAGAGCAGAGATGCCCACAAAAAAAAAAAAAAGATTCTGGTTCTGATGCAAACATAGGCTTTGGGTATGGGTGCTAGTCACTTTCTCAGAGGCATGAGTTCTTTCCTGTTCTGGAAGAGTGACTGTTCAACCTTCCCTGGAATGTCACCTGGGAGACCTGAGTTACTACATAGATACAAGCTCCCTCATCTGAGCCCTGTATGAGTCAGGGGACTGCACTGCCGGTTAGTTTGTGGGATGAGGGTGAGGGCCAAGGAGAGCTCCATGGAAGAGAACACTGCGGAGTATGTTTGAAAGAATGTAGTGTCAAAGTAGCCCTGGTGGTACAGTGGGTTAATCACTGGGCTGCTAACTGACAGATCAGCTGTTTGAACCTACCAACTTCTCTGTAGGAGAAAAATGAGACGTTCTGTTTCCATAAAGAATCCCAGCTACAGAAACCCTGTGGAGTCTTCTATCTCTGTCTTACAGGAGTTCTGTGAGTCAGAATGGACTTCACTGCTATGGGTCCTGGTCTGGTTTTACACAGCAAACAGTCTTGGATGGGTGAGAAGCTGTTCTCTTAGCAACTAGACACCTTCAAGCTCCCTCACCTACTCTGAAATGAGTTTCTATGCTCCCCTCAGAACTCCAGGCCACATGTAACAACCTGGCCAAACTGTGGAGCTGTGCTCCTGGGTTGGGAGTGGGAGGTTATTTGTTTGACTACTGTGCTCATCCTTTACCAAACATTATTGGGGTGAGGGATGGTGGTGCAGGTCCTGGGCATTTTGCCCATGCTGAATGTAATATAAGCTTGGAACTTTTCATATTTGTTTTAAAAAGAATGTATATTGGGGACTTTGTTAAGTGTTCTTCACCTCCCCTCCCCCCACCAATTTCCAATGGAGTCTTATGGAAACAGATCAAGGAAAGATTTAAAGACGTTTTGCCCACCCATATGGGAAAAATCTTGATATGTCTACCCCACGTTTCCTACAGAGGAGCCTTGGTGATATAGTGGTTATGTGCTGGGTTGCTTCCATCAAAGCCAGCAGTTCAAAACCACCAGGAGAAGGGTGAGACTTTTTACTCCTGGAAAGACTTACAGTCTCAAAAGCACACGTTAGGGGCAGTCCCACCAGGCTGATAATGAGGAGTGAGAATGAGTCAGTGCTCGCTTAATAGCAGTGAGGTTCTGTTATGTTTTGTTGACAGTGGGGGTGTCATTTGGTTATTTACACAATGATTAAAAGACTGAGTCAGGATCATCTAAGTTGACTTGGGAGAATTGCCCTTCTAAGTTGTTCCCCCCCCCCCCTTCCAAGTTTTTATTGAAAGAAAAAGACAAAATTCAGAATCATATGTATTATGTGATCCCATTTTTGGATAAAACAAATAGTGTGAAAGACATACCTCTGTGTGCTATACATATAAAGCCACAGCTGTAATGTCCGTCTCCATCATTTCAACCTTCTGAGTATCAGATTGGGGTTTCTGAAGTTAGGAATCTTTACGGGAAAAAAGCAGCCTCATCCTTTTCCTACGGAGAAAGCTGCTCGTGGCTTTAAGTCACTGACATTTTGATGAGCAAAATGGCGCCAACCCCCTTGGGCCTGCATCAGTATTGTATGACATGAATGTGAGGATGATGAGAGATGGATGCAAGCCACAGTCAGAGAGGCTGGGCTCGTGTGGAGAGAAGGCCTAACAAAGAGAGGAAGGAAAGAAGCCAAGGAGGAAATTGGGGTAAGAAAGATGGCTTCATGAAATCTAGTAGACACAAAACCACAACCAATGTTTATGGACAAGATCTGTGCAGGAATAGGTGTGGGGAAGATTTAAAGTTAAATAATTACGGGTCTCTACTTCTTAATATAATCTTACTCTATGACTTAAGGCATTTCAATGATCATTTTGGGTTGTAGAAATTTAGACAGAGGAGGGGGGTGTTAGGAATTAAATCATGGCCCCCACCAAGTCAAGGAGATATGCATACCCCAAGCCCTGTAGCTGTGCACACAATCCTGTTCGGATATAGGACTTTTCTTGTGCTCCGTCCATGAAACCCTATGAGAGCTGGTTGGGGTCTAATCCTAACACCTTCTGAGTGGTACCTAGGAAGAGAGCAGAGAAAACACATCCAACAGCAGAGCCAAGAGATGCCATCCAGGACCTGTGGCAGTGCCAAGGTTTGCTGATCACCACCACCAACTCGGATGAAGGTCCAGGAGTTTGCTTGACTGAGACCTTCGTTTGGATTTTTAGCCATCCCACCCCCACTCCCCAAACTGTGAAAAAACCAATCCCTGCTCTCTGAAACCTGCTCATGGTATTTTTTTTTTTTTTTGGACAAGGAGAGCAGGAGAGAAGCAGGCACGTTTGTTTGCTTTCCTCCTGTTGAGCTCAGGCAAGCGCCGTCTGTCTGAGATTTGATGTTCTCTTGCCAGACAGGCGTGGGCCAGACTTGGATGAGCCATTTCTTTCTTGTTCCGCTCCTCGCTTGGAGGGACAAGGGACAAGCCACATGGGCCGAGGAGCCGCCTCTGCAGAAGAGGCCTGTCTCCACCGAGAGAATGGAGTGATTCTGTCCTGGGGCCTCAGGCCACCCCAGCCTCGCCCACTCCAACCGCGGCGGTCACTGGGGCCAGACAAAAGCAAGCTCTTTTCTCACAGAACACGGCCCGCTGCCCCACGAACTTAGCCCCTTCTGTTGGTGTTACGGAGCCGTGCGTCTAAATATGGCACACGACAGCTTGATGGAAATCATTTCCAGTAAAAGAGGATGTTTCCTCAGCAGTTTTCGCGCTGGCGCTGACTCAAGTGTCCTCGAGGGAGTCCATTTAACTGGTCATGAGGGAGACAGCAAAAGGCATTGAGGAATTCTGTAACAAGATGCGTATCCTGTGTGGAGGGCCTCTCGGGATGCTTTGGCCACTGGCTCGCTGAGCCTGCCAGAGAGGTTGTATGGATGCTGCACAGACGGATTCCGCCGTAGCCGATCTGTCCTTGGTGGCCGGTTTTCAGATGCTGCTGCGTCCTGGTGCTGCTCTCAGCTTCGCGAGGGAGCACTCCCACAAGTCACACCCCCCCCCCCCGAATGCCCATTCACACCCCCAGCCACTGCATCAGCTAAGGGATGAAAATTTATGCGGAGCTTTTTAGGCAAATATTTACAACTCCCTCCTGCAGCACACACACTTATTTACCAGTTTAGACATGTGAAAAGCAGCAGGTAAACAAATAGCATAGTTCACCTATTCAGCACTGTGCAGTAAGCATCTGGCTGGAGGGCTACACTGAGTCTGTTAGAGGAAAACAAATCCTTCTGAGAATGGAACGGAGCGCCATGGTCTAATTGGCAAGCTATTGTGGCATTAGGCAGCTCCAGGTGTGGCACTGTTTCTCTCAGACCTGCGAGCGGGCTGCTGAGTCGGGCAACTTCATGGCAGCTAATGAGAACAGTAAAGAAAGTGAACTGTCCACAAACTTTAAGAGCGCTCTAGGAGTAGTGACTGACGACAAAACTAAAACGTAAATAACTTCCTACTAGGTGCCAATCCCAACTCCCAGAGCCCCGTTAGGCCAGAGCAGCACTGACCCTGTGGGCTTCTGACACGGTCATCTTTACAGAATAGAAAGCCTCATCTTTCTCTGAGAAGCGGCTCGGGAGTTTAACCCACTGACCTTGAAGTTAACAGATCAGTGCAGAGCCTATTGATTCTAATAGGACTTTTCAGAACCCAGGATCATTCGACCTCTAGCTGGGCTCCAACACAGGTCTGGGAGAGTTGGGTTTAAATTATGTCGATGAAATTAGTGCATGTGAAATAGTTAGAGCTGGAGCTCTCTCCCATGAAAATGTCATTCGACTTCTCAAACATTCTTCTTCTCTGCCCACCCCCACCCCCATACGCTGATGTAGATCTGTAGGGAAAAAGATCCCCATCATTTGAAGGAAAAGAAGGACAGAATGTATTTTTTAAAAGAAAGATGTGATTTTTAAAAATGCTTGTTTTTAAAAAGGACTTGAACAAAAAAAAACCACAGCTAAGTAAGGAATGATACAACGAGCCATAGTGGGTCCCTGTACTTACAGATGTGGCTGAAAGGAGCATGTCGTGGGTAGTGATTAAGGGGCCAGAATTTTATACTTGCTTGGAAATATGAATCTGTAAGGTTGATAATCTGTAAAATAAGGAGCCCTAGTGGCATAGTGGGTTACTCATTGGGCTGTTAAACCCAAAGTTCAGCGGTTCCAACCCACTAATTGCTCAGAAGAAAGATAGGGCTGTGTGCTCCCATAAAATGTATAGCATCTATGTGTGGATCATGATGGGAGTTGTATGAGGCCCCAATAAAATGATTCATTAGAAAAAGTGGGGGAGGGGGAAAGAGGAGCTTATAGCAAGGGCTCAAGTGGAAAATATTTTGAAATGAATATAGAAATATGTGTATAAATATGCTTGATACAAATGATGTATTGAATGTTATAAGAGCTGTAAGAACCCCCAAGAAAATAATTCAAAAAAAAGAAAAGACAAAAGACAAAAAAATGTGTAACATCTGAAGCTCACAGGAGCAATTGTTTTCTGTTCTGTAGGGTCCTGAGTCAGAATTGACTCAATGACAGTGAAAAAATTCAGTGATGCAGGCTCCAATTTTCAAAGAGGCATTTGAAACATTTTCCTTGAAAAACAAAGCTATTTATGGATATAGCCAATTGTCATTATCACTTCAAGTGTTGCCCTACTAATCTTTGGGCCAATCGGTCTTTGGCATCTGCTTTGATAGTAAGCAGAAAAATGGGGAGAAAGACTTTGTGCTCCCGTAAACAGTTTCTGATGCAGAAATCCCCATGACATCACTATGAGTCAGGACTGACATGATGGCAATGAATTTGGTTCGGTAGGAAGGCTTTTACCCCTGGTATAACTTTCAGCCGTGGGATAGCATAAAGTGTAAGGGTACATGGTTACCGTGGAAGGGTTCCCAATTCCCATTCCTTCAGCCTTCTATGAGTTTCCTAGGCTATAGCAACAAAACACCACAAGTGGTAGTTGTTAAATCTAAACTCGTTGTAACCAAACAAAGCACTGCCTGGCCCTGAGTCATTCTCACAGTGGTTCTTATATTTGACCCCAGCAGTGTGTCGACTGTGTCAGTTCACCTCTTTTTCACTGTCCCTCCACTTTATCAAGCATGATGTCCTTCTCCAGGGACTGCTCTCTCCTGATAACATGTCCAAAGTACATGAGACCAAGTCTCTTCAACCTTGCCTCTAAGGAACATTCTGGCTGTACTTCTCCCAAGACAGATTAGTATGTCCTTTTGGCACTCCATGATACTTTCTATTTTCTTTGCCAGTACCATGGCTCAAATATATCATTTCTTATTCATTCTTCCTGTAGATTCGACTTTCTTTGTTGTTGTTTATTTTAATACATCATTTTATTGGAGGCTCTTATAACAATCCATACATCAGTTGTATCAAACACATATTTATACATATGTTGTCATCATCACCTATAAAACATTTTCTTTCTACTTGAGCTCTTGGTATCAGCTCTTATTTTTGTCTCCTCCCTCCCCGCTCCACTCCCTCATGAGCTATTGATACTTTATAACTTATTTTCATTTTTTTGATCCAGCTTTCTTGTGCAGATGAGGTGATGTTGGATATGCCTATGAGATGACCACAAGTGGAGTGACTTATGAAAACAGCAATGTGTTCTCAAGGCTGAAAGACCCATTTAGGGTACTGGCAGGGGTAGCTGCAGGGCCACCATTCTAGGATAAGATCCTGTTGTTTCACCTAACTTTCTCGTAGCCCTGGGGTTCAGTGACTTCACCTTCACATGGCTTCCTTCACCTGCCTTTCTGTGTCTCTTCCCTTTTACAAAGACACCAGTGTGCTGGATTAGGTCAATCCTTCTCCACCAAGACCTCTTGTTAAAGGTCTGCTTTCAGACAAGGTGTCCATCACCGTTTTGGTAGGGGAAGCGCTAGGATGTCAGCATATCTTTTTGAGTGATGGAACCCAATCCTTAACAAGCACAGAGAAGAAAAGGGTTGGTGAACTCACCCTGTTAGAAGGAAACTTAGTCCTAGCGACCAAGCTGAAACAGAGGTCTTGGCCTCATGGAGGACCCCTCTTGGGATTGCTATACAATATCAGCTGTACTGCCTGGCTGCTGAGTGGTCCCACATCTTCTAGGGCAGGGATGGTCCCTGGTGTGGCAGGCTAGTGGAATGCATAAAGTGATTCCTGTGGACGAAGTGTGGAATTTGGCAGGAGTTTAAACTCAGGACTTGACACCCTTAAGTCAATTCTGGTTCACAGCAATCCTATAGGACATGATAGAACTGCCTTTTTTGGGTTTCTAAGAGATTACATCATTACAGAAGCAACCAGTGGGTTGAAACCACTGACCTTGTGGTTAGCAGAGCAGCTCAATTTGTAATTCGTGTGGTAAAGGAAGACCTTGCTTTGCTTCTCTTGTTTTAATCTTTGTAGTTACCTTTGCTCTGGCAAAAGGTTTACCTTCATGAGGAAGTTTCAATGTATGGGAAGAAAAATCTTATAAAGGCTGTAGGCATGAATTATCTGTTGAAATCTTTATACTTTTCCAAAGGGCTAAGATATGGTGTTAAATTAAGGCTATTGTCTGACCCCAACATTCATCTGTCAGTTTGACATGACTTGCATATTGCTATGGTTCTTGCAGCAGTGACAGTGATATTTTGGGTATGAGCACATCTTCCAGACTAAGGCAGAAGATAGGAAGAAAGGCCCGGAAGTCTACTGCCAGCATTAGCTAGTGAACACCCTCTGGTTCAAGATAGAACATTGCCTGATTCAGTGTCCCCTAGGTTGGAAGGCACTCATAATGCTTAGTCACTACAGAGATGGGTTCACATACTAGCACAGGACAAGGCAGTGTTTTGTTCTATTGTACTTGTCACCGTTATTTGTTTCCAACTCAACAGCAGAAGATAAGAACAACATTGATTGGCTTCATGACTTTTGAATTTTGGACTGAGATGCTTTAATCTCCCATCATTATTTTTCCCTCTCTCTTCCTCAGGGTGTTGCTCTTTGAAGGCACACCGGGAAATCTTCATGCCTGGACTATCCCCAGTCCCAAACTTTGGCAAAAATGTAGACACCCTCAATAGTTAGACCCTTGAGTGTTCTCCATGTGTGATCGACAGACCAAATGGATCCCTGCTCTTGTGCAGCTTCCACTACCAGGGAGCACCAGGATTATGGCTGATTCCACTTGGAAAATGCCTAGAAATCTGTGATCTGTGACCCAAAGTGAAGGGTTTAAAGCTCGTTCACCACCGACTTTCAAGTAAGAACAAGGCTTTTATTTTTGCCACAGAGAAACCAGAATCTCCCTCCTGCTACATTGTCTTGCTAGCTAATTCCCCGGGGGTGGGTGGGTAGGGGGGGTTGTGTGTTCCTGTGGGGGGTTGCTTGTTATTGTTGGCGCTTGCTGTAGAGTCCATTCTGGCTCACAAGAACCCCATGTGAGCCAAGTAGAACTGGGCTCCCCAGGTTTGCAGGGCTATCAGAAACAGATGGTCAGGCCTGTATTCCAAGGAGCCTCTGGATGGATTTGAATTGCAGCCACCCTTTCAGGTAGCAGTCCAGAGCTTAATTTCTTGTGCCACTCAGGGGTTGTATGAGGTGGAGAGTATATGGTGCTTGTGACTTACTTCTTTAGAATTATATAATGATAAAGAATACACTCAGAATACAGATCTATAAGAACCAGGTTTTGCTTTCCTGTTTAAGTCAAGTGTTTTGACCATTTGGCTTGGGTAGCAATTGTAAATATACCCTGTACACTAGGCTTCAGCAGTGGGTGTTTGCCTGCTGGGGCCATGGCCTCTGCAGTAGGTGGAATGGTTGTCCTTTGTGAAGTTCAGGGCTGTGCCTCTGAAGAGCTCCAATTTCTATCTTGAACATAAAGACGTCTGGTCTTAGCAACTGACAAAGAGAAATAGAAAGCAATTATTGGGCTAGTTTTTAGACTAGACCTAGTGGATATCTTATAAATCAATGGTCTTTAAATAAGTATTTTAGAAACCATTCACATGTTTTTCATTTTCTGAGTGAAATGCTCAAAAGTCTATTGTTGTTTTCCTCATTGTGCTGAGTCCCGTACTTTTCACCGTGCACTGATGACCCAAGGCTCTTAGTTGCTGTTGAGTTGGCTCTTGACCAGTGGCTTGACTAGGTTGGTATCACCTGGTATAGTAAAGTATGGTGTCACCCTTCCTCATCCCTAACAGACCTCTTACCTTACCAGAGCATACCAAATCCATAGCCATGTTCATTATATGTTTTCAATGCTTGAAGACTGGGCCTTGCTCAAATATTGGGCTGTCCACCACACGTGTGATGGTTTGAGACCAGTAGATGAGATTATTGCTTCCTGTAAAGACATAAAACCCAGGAAACCCTCAAGAGAAGTTCTCTTCAGTCCTATGGCACGGATATGATTGGCATTCCGCTGGATGGCGTTGGGTTGAAGTGTTTTGGATGATATCTACTTATTTATGTGATCTTCTACTTCCTTTAATTCTCCCAGTCTGACCATGTGGGATGGTTAATGGTTCGCTGCATGATTTTCAGAAGTTGGTTTCCAGGCTTCTCTCTAGCCTTAGTCTGAATGCTCTCTTAATACTATGGAAGCATCCACTGACAGACAAGTTGAAACTGAGGATGAAGTGCTGGGAATTGAGCCTGGTTCTCCAGCATGGGAAACAAAAAAATATTACCACTGAACTACGACTGCCCCCATCTTTAGGACTTAGTTCTAGGGGGGTACTGATGCTGAGAGAGAGCACAGATATTAGGAGTGATCAGATAATCAAAAAACCCAAACCCACTGCCCTTGGATCTGTTCTGACTCAATGAATGGTGAGCCCCTGGAACAGAGAGAGCTACTCCATAGCATTTGCAAGGTTGTAATCTTATGACAGCGACAGCCACTTCTATCTTGTGCTGAGTGGCTAGTGGGTTTGAATTATCAGCCCTTTGGTTAGCAGCTCAGTGCTAATCACAACCAGGACTCTCCCAGCGGGGAGGATAGAAGTACTAGAAAGAGAAGGAAGAACTCCTTGTTGGATACATAGCAACATGTAAGAGAGAGATTAACATATTTTCATGAAAATTGTAGGATTTACAGCCCTAGTGATACAGTGGGTCAAAAATCAGGCTGTGAATCACATGCTTGGTGGTTCAAATCCAGCAAATGAGGCTCTTGGCTTCTGTAAATATTTTAATTCCAAGAAACCCTCAGGAGCGGTTCTACTTGACCCTATAGGAAGAGCGACAATCCACTTGATGTCATTGGACCTTGGTGTTTTGAGTGACCCTTTCCTTCTAGATGATCTCTTACACCATTGGATTCCTTTGGCTAACCAGGCGTAATGGTTGAAAAGTTGGTTCTGACTCATAATGACCGTATATACAACAGAACAAAAGCCTGCCTGGTCTTTCACCATCCTACAATGGTGGTCCCATTGGAGCCCATTGTTTTCCATTTTGTGGAAGGTCTTCTTGACTGTACTTCTTCCAAGACAGATTTGTATGTTTGTTTGTTTTTTTTTGGCAGACCAGCATACTTTAAATTTTCTTTGCCAATGCCATAATTAATTCAAAGGTGGGGATTCTTCAGTCTTCCATAGTCAATGGTCCACTTTGATGTGCATGTGAGGTGATGGAAAACCCCATTGCTGTGTCAGGCTCACCTGTCTTCACAGTAGCATCCTTGCTTTTCATCACTTTAAAGTAAAAACCTTAGCAGTGTTTAATAATAATAAATCACCAATATTTGAATAAAAGACTATTTAAATACATGAAATATTATTTTAGATGCATAGTGGGAGACCATTTTGATTCCAGAAAAAAGGAAATTGCTTGAATAAACTGATACAACGAGGCTTATGAAGTGAAGAAAGTAAAACCAAGCAGAACCCCTTATCATAGAGTTGACTTCAACTTCCAGCAACCCTGTTGGGTAAAGTGGAACTGCTCTTGGATATATCTTTATGGGAGCAGACAAATAGCTTTCCATTTCTCCTGCTGAGAAACTCTTGGGTTTGAACCACCAACCTTGCCATTAGCAGCCTGTTGCTTAACCTGTGATGTATCCCCCAAATCTCATTCCCTATGAGCCAATTCCAACTTTTAATGACTTCATACAGTTTCTGAGGCTGGTCATCTTTATGCAAGCAGACAGCCTCACCTTTCTTTCTTAGAGTGGATGACAGGTTTGTACTATCCCACATGTGGCTGGCAGTGCAAAACTTAACCTAGTTTGCCACCAGGGATCCTTATAAAAAGAGGAGAGGGATATAGGGAAGATTATTGGCTCATCTTAACATAATTTATTGAATCCTGACTCCCTTCCCTTTAGGAGCTCTGATAGTAGGTTAAGTGTTGGACTGTTAAGCACAACGTTCGAACTGAATAGCATCTCTGAGAGAGAAAGATGAGGCTGTCTGTTTGGGTAAAGATTTAGAGTCCAGAAACCCTTAGTGAGCAGTAAATTCTACTCTAGTCTATAGGGCCAATGCGAATTATAATCCCCTCAGTGGCAGTGAGTGGTCCCTCTATTTATTGAGATTCACTGATATCACTTGCTGCCAATAACATGGCCCTCTACCCATCTACAAGGAGTCTGGGGGTGCTGTGGGTTAGTGTTGCACTACTAACCACAGGGATAATGGTTCAAACCCAAGAACTGTTTTATGGGGAAAAGAGGATGCTGTCTGCTCCTGCAAAGCTCCTGCAAATGCTATGTGATCAGAGTCAACTCGATGAGTGAGAGTTATGGTTTACATTTGGGTTCATGGATAAGAAAGAAACTTGAAAATCAAAGTCAGATACCTATTATGAATTTTCCTCTTCAACAGATTGGATACAAAGCTACTTGGTGTATGATAATAGTGAATTGAAAGCTAGTATCATGATTAAGGAGTTAAATCCTCAATAAAAAACTATCTTAGGTCTGCAGTTTATAAAGTTTTGGGAGCTATACCCACCACCTGGATCCCTGCTAGAACTAGTATGAACAAATATTAGAGTGCAGCTTTGTTCTGAAACAAAGATCTTTCTATCAGAATTATCTGTGCCATCAGATGACATTACTTATATTTGTGTAAAATAGTGAATTAGCCAGGCATTGTGCACTGCATCTTAGATCATTCCATCAGAATCACTAACTGCACATGTCTCATTCACGTGCCCAGTGATGGGTATAGCACATACAGCAATAGAACTTAGTTGAATAAAAGGGACAATCAAAAACCCTAATACATCCTGGGAGGCTGGACATACTGGCTGGAAATATAAATCTAGCTTCTTTTGGTGCTACTGGAAGTCCCTACACTAGGCCTGAAGAGTTTCTTTGCACAAGAAGTCCTGACCCAATCATATAAAAAATATAGAGCATAATTTGGCTGAGCACTTGTTTATAACTCTACAGTGATGGTAGCTGCCTACCAATGAAAAATGTACCTTCAAACTTTTTGAAACATGGATTATTGACTTATTCCACCAATTTCACTTAAATATGCATTAAAATGGTTACTTATGATTTGAGAAGTTGACATGGCTCCTTGATGTACTTCTCTTTTAAGTGTGTTAGTTTCCTTTGGGGATGCTCTTAAAAAATACCATAAACTGAATAGCTTAACAGAGCAGTTCTCAACTCATGGGTCATGACTCCTTTGGGGGTTGAACGACCCTTTCACAGGGGTTGCTCAATTCATAACAGTATCAAAATTATAGTTATGAAGTAGCAATGAAAATAATTTATGCTTGGGAGTTACCACAACATGAGGGACCATATTAAACGGTCATGGCATTAGGAAGGTTGAGAACCACTGACTTAAATCAAGAGGGATTTATTGCTTCCCAGCTCTGGAGACTAGCTGTCAGTGTGGCTGTGCTCTCTGAAGGCTCTCAGGGAAGAACCTTTTCCATCTCCCACTTTCTGTTGGCCCTCAGCATTCCTTGGCTTGTGGTAGCATCACTCCAGTCTCTGCTTTTCTCTTCTTTATTCCAACTACCCTCTGGGTCTCTATCTCTGTGATGCTTCTTTTACTTGGAAACCAATCATGTTGGACACCCTTAAGATTACCATTCACATAGAACTAGGAATCATCTTACTTCATTCAGATCTCTAGCTAATTAAGAACATATTCCAAGACCTAATTTCCAAACCAGGACACTTTCACAGTATCCTATGGGGTGAAGGAGGAGCTCAAACCCAAAGATTTTCTTTAGAAATCCATTCATTGAGGCTCACACAGAACAGTGATGGGTACACCCAGCAGGAAGCCAAAATAGAGTACACTGCTTCACAGGCAGAGATCAAATTATATATGAAAGAATACAAAAGGACCTCATGACCGAATCATGAGTGGGGGCCAACCAATTCATTGAGGTTGAAAGACAACAGAAGCAAGAAAGTTCTGTGACTAGAATATCTCCACAATTGCAGGTTTCAACATGTACAGGCTTGGTTCTGGGGCCTCGACCACCAGTCTTCATAGTCTTAGCTAACAGGACACTAACCTTTAGATGACAGCAACTGTTTTTACTAAAACATGAATGGCGGACTCAGGCAAGTTCCCCATTCTCTGTGCCAGACTGAGGGCAACGCTGCCATATTGCTGATTAGTGGTCAGACAGAATTCAAAGGGAGTCTAAATTTTGGTCTCCAATTAAAATGGAATTGGGGCTCTCACTGTAAATCACAATTGCCCACAAACAAAGAACTTTACAATTAAAACTCTAGTATGCAGGTATGAGAAGTCCTAGTACATTGCTGGGTAGGCATGTGATTTCCAATTGCAAGGTTAACAGTACTCACCCACCAGTGATTACACAGAGGAAAGAAGAGGCTGTCTTTTCCTGTAAAGATTCGCAGAGGCTTAGACAGCATATATGGGATTTTTGGAATGGAAATCAACCCAGTGGCAGGAGGTTTTGTTTGGTTTTTGACTATCATGGGGAATTAAGATTTTAAGATACCTTTTTTTGGGGGGGGTGGTGGTTGGAAGGAGACACAATTAAATCCATACCAGCCAGGAGAGTTTAAGATTAGAGGGAGCTGAAGTGCAAGGAAAGACCCCTTAAGGCTCAGAATGTTCAATGGATGCTGCTGGTCTAGAAATGAATGCATAGGAACACCTTGTGGGGGTGGGGTGGGGGGGTGGAGCAGCCAGGAGGTGCATCTCTCCTCCAGAATTAGCTGTGCAGGCAGTAGAGTCAGTGGGCACTCAGGAAACTCTGGGTTTAGGCTCCTCTCCCCCAAGAGCATCTTAGAGTGCAGAAGTGCTGGGGAGCTGCAAAGAGTCTGATTTGTGAAGGGAAGGCCAGGTTATGATCAAAGGCTCTTCTAGTTGACTGTTAAATGCTATCTCATTAGAAAAGTCCTGAAACTTCAGGATGAGCCTACTGCACAGTAGTTCAACTGCTTAACTGATCATCCAAAGGTTGATAGTTCAAACCCACCTGTGCAAGAGGAGAAAAAACTGTAGCCTGCTCCTGGAAAGATTTCCAGTCTCTGAACTCTATGGAGCAGCTCTAATCTACCAGAGATAGTCATTATGATTTGAAATCAAGTTGATACAATGTTTTGTTGTTTTGTTGTTGCTGTTGTTGATGATGGGGATCTCCAAGAAGCTGATAATTTGCTGTGATTTTCTGTTTTATCTTAAATTTTTGTATCTATGGTTTCACAGTATTTCAAGCAGCCAAACTCCCGCCATTGATTCCTCCTCTTGATGACTACAGGACAGGCTAGAACTACCCCCGTGGATTTCTGAGTCTGTAAATCTTTATAGGGGCTTCAAGTCTCATCCTTCTTCCATGGAGCTGCTGGTGGGTTTCACACTGCTAACCTTGTGGTTAATAGCCCAAAACGTAATTCCCTACACAAGAGCTCCTTAAAAAAAAAAAAAGCTCACTGACATTGAGTTGATATCAGCTCATGACAGTCCCCATAGGACAGGGTGGCAAAGCCCCTGTTACTCTTCACTGGAATAAGGAGTCCATCTTTCTCCAGAGGAGAAGTTGGTGGTTTTGAACCTCAGACCGTCAGTTCACAACTGGATGGGTAACCACCATGCCACCTAGACTGAAGGTTCAAAACCGCCAGCTTCTCCTCTGGAAAAAGACGGACTTTCTTCTAAATTGTTTAAGCTTCAGACTCCACAAAACTTGGACTCTATTGCTTCTTAGACTGTGGGCAGGCTCCTTCCCAGTTTCTTGTCTGTCTTTCCCGAGTAACTTTACTCATTGTTCGTCCTGAGCAGATTGTTCTAGCACCAATAAATAAGTTGCACAGTCACTAAATTCTGCCATGCAAGGTAAAATTGCATTTTTACAAATGTATTTGTAGCTTTCTCTACTTTATATATAGGCTTTGTTGAGAATTGACTGTCATTTTTTCTTCCTTCCTTAGTGAATATTAGGTCACATTAAAGTTAATTGTACAAAAATTGGTACCAGGTTTGTAACTGGAATATTTATATATGTACACTTGCGTGTAGGTAAATATAGGACTGTACTCTCTCGCCCACTCACTTACTGCCACCAAGTCAATGCTGATTCAGAGTAATCCTATTGGACAGGGTAGAACTTCCCTGTGAATTTCCAAGGCTGTAACTCTACAGAAATACACATCCTCCTATTTTGATTGTGGAGCAGCTAGTGGTTTCAAACTACTGACCTTGTGGTTAGCTGCCCAGCATATTACTACTCCTTAGTACTATACATACATAGGGGAATCGATTGCAATGATTGATGCCTAACTGTTCCTCCTTCCCCCAGGGGGATGAACAACAGAAACATGAGGGAAAGGAGACAGCAGATTGTATAGGATATGAAAATAATGATAATTTATAATTTATCAAGGGGTCATGAGGGTTGGAGTTTGGGGAAGGAAGGGAAAAAAGAGAAGCTGATTCCAGCAAGAAAGCAAGAAAATGTTTTGAAAATGATGACTATATACAAATGTGCTTGATACAATTGATGTATGGATTATTAAAAGAGCTGCAAAAACCCCCAATAAAATTATTTATACAATAGTTTCAGTAGTGAACACAATCTCCCAGAAGCTGTTATGTACTCATATCTACATATTAAGAATTAAGATGTCCATTGCAGATGGACATTGGGCCTTGACTGAAGTACTTTGTTCTAATAATCTGTCATTCTGTGATGTTCACCTTCCCAAAATGATCACTGAAGGCAAAGTGGGTACATAAGCAAATGTGGTGAAGAAATCTGAGGATGCCTGGCTATCAAAAGATATATCATCTGGGGTCATAAAGACTTGAAGATAAACAAGTGACCATCTACTTCAGAAGCAACAAAGCCCATATGGAAGAAGCACATCAGTCTATATGATCATGAGGTGTAGATGGGATCGGGTGTCAGGAATATAAGACCCAGAATAAAGCCATACCCAAGGTAAATGGGGAAGAGGGCATGGAGTGGAGATACAGTGCTTATCTGTGGACAACTGGTCATCCCCTCACAGGGAATAGATAAGCCAGTCAGGGTGCAGTATAATACCGAGGAAGCACACAACTTTCCTCTAGCTCTTTGGTGCTTCCTTCACCCCATTATCATGACCTCAACCCTACCTTACGCCAGAACATGCACACTGCTACAGATAAGGGTCTACAACACAGGGAAACCAGGATAGATCAGTCCCTCAGGGCCAAAAAGGAGAGTAGAGATCCCAGGAGGGTCAGGGGAGAAAGGGAGAACTGATCACAAGGATCATTCTAGAACCACCTCCCAGGAGGATGAGTAATGGAAAAGTGGATGAGGGGCAGTGGAGGATGATGTTAGATATGGAAAAAATAATCTAGAACTTATCAAGTGCTTATGAGGAATGGTGGATGCGGGAAGAAAGGGTAAGAAATGGGAAGAGAATGGTTTGGAAATGATGCTGGCGACATATATGCAAATGTGCTTGACACACTGGAAGAATGTATGGATTGTGATAAGAGATGTAAGAGCCCTCAATAAAAGTATTTTTAAAAAGGAAAACATAATTTAACCAAATGTGTGCACATAGTACTTTGTCTTCTCTTTTGCACAGCGATGCATCCCTCTGGCAGGGTTTTGACTAATCCAGCAGTCCCAGGTATCAGGGACTGGCTTAGGTGTCAGTGCCTTCTCCCATAAGAATCATCTCTACATTTGAAATGGTTTCCAACATTGAGAGAATTGTAGTTAATAAAGAAATCCAATGTTCACTTGTTTAAGGCTTTGCCTTTATCCCCTAATGCCACCTTTGCAATGTCCCTCTCTGAGGAATCCTCTTTGGCTCTGGTGAGTGTACCTGCACAGCAGTAGTGCTTCAGCTGAAAGAGTTGGCAGACAATGGACTGAGCCACTGGAAACTCACATGCTGTGAACCCTCTAGTCACATTCAGCATCACCCTCCCATTTGCCAATGGGCCTTTCGCATGTCTGAGGTAAGGATGCCAATGAAAAGAAGACTGTTTTAATTTTATTTTAAAGGAAGAAAACAGGAGAGATTAGATCATCACATTTTCAGTGTCACTATTGATTATGGAGGAGCCTTGGTGATGTCATGCTAAAGCACTCAGCTGCTAAGCAGTAGGTGAATTGTTCAAACCCACCAGTGGTACTGTGGGATTAAAAAAAAAAAAAACAACTGACGTTCTGCTCCCAGGAGGATTATAGCCTAGGAAGTCCTAGCAGACAGGCCCACTCTCTCACAGGGGCTTGCTATGAGTCGGAATTGATGACACACAACAGCATTGATGACAAATTTGTTTAGCCCAGAAATCTAGACATTTCTCCATAGAGCCTAAACTAACAGCACACAACTAAGCAACATTAATATATTTCCTATCATACTAAGAGGTATAGCTCTATCTATCTATCACCTATCTATCTATCATTTATCTATGAGGGACAATCCAATCATTAAGTGATCATCTAATTGAAGAATACAAAATTAATTACTTCACAGGACTTTGATTGATGGGACAATACATTGATCCTGGTGTTTTAATCTGAAAAGTACACCTGCTTAAATAGTGTTATAATCCCCTCAGTTGATCTTTTCTCATTTACACCAGCTGGAGGAAGGTTATGGGTAAAAGGTGTAGGGATGGAGAACTTCTAGAAATGATTTGTACCATCGGTCCATCAATTTGTCTGTCATACGCTTATGACTTGTGTCTTGCTGTGATGCCGGAAGCTATACTAACAATATTTCAAGGATCAGCAGGTTTCAGCAGCCCTCCAGATCAAGACTAGGAAGAAAGATGTTGCATCATACTTTCTAAAATCAGCTAATGAAAACTAGACGTCACAACAGAATGTTATCTGATATGGGCCCTTTAGGATGGGAGGCACTGAAAATACATAGCAGCAGAAGCAATGGATTCCAGCACAGCAGGGAACATGAAGGTGCCACAGGGCCAGGCAATGTTTTCTTATGCTGGGCTACCCTTCCTTGCATCATTTCATTGTGCCATACACCAGTGGTTCCTGGGTGGAAACTAATGACAAAAAGAAATGACTTAGAATCAACCCTTTATAAGATAACCCAATTATTCTCAGAATCCAATTGTTAAACACTTCATGCAGTCAACAGCCTGCGTGCTTTATTTGATTCTTAAACAGTACCCTGAGAGGGACTTTATTACTCAATTTCCTAGGTCATCAATCTGGGATTCTGAAACAGGTCAGTGTTTAAGCTAAAACCATATCCAGATAGTTAACCTCCAAATCTAGCACCCCTTGCATTACGCTGCTTTGAGTGCCATGAAATGATGTTAACACAGCGATTTTGATCTCGGCTGTATAATTTATCTCTCCCATCATCTCTCATTGGGGAATCATAGACATCTGCTGTCTTCCAAGACTTTGAGAACGTGAATAACAAATGCTGTGCCGTTGCCAAGTGATGAGTATCTTCTCAACCTACACCACATTATGCTACGATCTTGATGTAATGAAATGCTTGTGGACAGCACCCTTTACATCTCATCGAGAGTGGGTAACAGTTATAAACAGACGTTTATCCTCTTGGACTCAGACCAGGAGCTCCCTGTTTGGGTGTTGACGGAGGCACTCTGAGAGAGAGAGAGAGGAAGACAGTCCACGGGAATCCCTACGACTCAGACAGTCTTCTTCCCAGTAGCCTGTGGAAACACAAAGACAGTCAAATTGAGAAGGATTTGGTGGAATGTCCCAATGAGGCTGAGAGGATCAGGGAGATGGAGGAACCTAACACTCAGAGAGACTGGAATGATCTGAAGGCAGTTGAAGAAAAAACTTTGGGTTTTTTTAAGAGCAACTTTGGGTTTTTGGAATCCAACCCAGACCAAATGCATAGCCATTGAGTCTACTTTAACTCAGAGCTGTCCTATAGGACAGAGTACAATGACCCTCTGTGTTTCTGAGGCTGTAAATCTTTCCTAGAGTAGAAGGCCTATCTAACCTTGCTGTTAGCCACCCAATGCATAACCTACTATATCACCAAGGCTAAAATAATAATAATAATAACAAAAGTAGAACAGTTGCTGATGCATCCACTCTGCCTCAGGACAACCCCTGGGTCTCATAGAATGGTGCTCCATAGGCTCTTTGTAATTGTGACTCTTTAGAAGTTGGTAGCCACACTTTTCTCCCTGGGCACCTCTTGAATAACTCAGTCATTGCCATCGAGTCATTTCCATCTCACAGCAATCCTGGAGGACGGGTACAAACCCGTGTGGCTTTCCAAGAGGGTAGCTTTTTATGGGAGTAGGAAGCCATCTTTCTTTGGATGAGCATTTGGGGTTCGAACTGCTGACCTGGTGGTCAATCACCCAAGGCATAGCCATTATCCCCATGGGGTTCTTTTACCTCGGGAAGGGTTCCTAGATCTCCTCCTTCACGCCCGCTTGTTTCTGTTATCGTTCACATCTTCCATTATTGAGGAATCACCATGGCTATTAAAGTCCACCAGGGTTCACTATTAGGTTCAATATTGTAGAATTCAGTGGCCTTTGTCAGATGCAAGCTGTCACCTGTCCACCATGAAAATAGCAGACAGAACAGCTTCATTGTCCTGAAGATGTCCTGTGCTCCACATATTTTTCCTTACTGCCCTCTCCCTGAAGCTCAAGAAAACACTGACCTTTTCACTGCTTGTATCGTTTTTCCTCTTCCAAAATATATTAGGAAGTGTACATGAAGTCGCTTTTAAAGACTGAGCCCATTCAGTTATCAATGTGTACATCAGTCTTTTTCACATCTTTTGCTAGCATGGGAGCTAATTTCCTTTGATCACTGAGTAATACTCTGTTGTATGAATGTGCCCTAGGTTATTTAGCTACTCACCTATTGAAGAACATGTTGGCTGCCTCCAATTTTAGGCAATTATATAAAAAGCTACTGGAAAGTTTTCCTCTCCCTTTTTTAAATGGACATACACTTTCAAACCCTTTGGGGCCAAGGACATTTTTAAAGAATCTTGAGGGCTGAGCCCCGGTGGCATAGTGATTGTGCGCGGGACTGAGGCCTACTGGGATGGAGGTTCAATTCTAGCTCCACAGAGCAAAGGCTGGGCCCCCTACTCCCACCACCTGCGGGCAGTGATGCCCCCCCAAAACAACAAAAAGCAACAAAAAAGAATCTTGAAACATTTTTGTGCTGGCCATCTGACTAGATACTTGCTACTTTGTGTGTGCTTTGTATATTATGATTACTTATGGAATGTTAATTGAGATCTGTAACTAAAAATTAGAAAATTCAGTCTGGCAAAGAATTGGATTGTCTGAAGAAAAAGTAAATCTACCTTGGGAACAGTGCAGTCAGAATGCTTACAAGCGAGACATGTTCGCAGGAGAGACGGGTGCCTAGGAAAGGATGCTCAGTAAGTAGATGGTCATTGGAAAAGAGGAGCCTGTCAAGGAGGTGAATTGACACCCTGGGTGCAACAATGGGCTGAGACACATCAATTGTGAGGATGGTGCAGGACCAGGCCTGTTTCAGGTGGTTGCACAAACTTCTCTGTCAGAATCAACCGACGTGCTGACCAATAATGTAACAATGCATGGTATGTGTGTGCTAGCGGCACTAGGTAACCCAGACAGGAGTCATTAGCCCCATCTTCTGAGTAAATGATATGCTCTACTTTCAAAGACATGCAGTCAATTTCTATTTTGCCTGTAAGGAGGCAGGCTTATATCTTAAAAAACAAAAAACCAAACCTTTCATTTCTAAGTTTTTCCCCCTCTTGAATTTGGGTTATGACTTTTTCGGTATATGAAAGCCAGGACTAAAGAACCAGAGGAACAGCAAATAGAATAACTGGGGGCTGAGGATGTGTGTAATATGAGCTGATGTCAAGGAATTCAAGACAGAAGATAATGTTTTGAAACTGATCATAGTTGGAATTGTACCATACTGTTTGATGTGACTGAACTATGGAATGATATGCTATCTATGTTAATGACCGACAAAATGGTTTTATGGAAAAAAAATTAAAAACCTTTCACAGCATGTAAAGCCATCAGGCATCCAGAAAGCTGCCACTCTGGACAGGAAAAGGATAGAATGTGTAGTTCCTAGTAACTCACTCATACGCATGAAAGAAGCAATGACTTATAAGATACTATCTGATGAGGTTTTCCTGTGCTTCCTGCACAAGATAAGCGTCCTTCAGCTCATGGACAGCGGTTTGTGCAGTGAGGGAGCCACGTTCATTCTTTTAATCAGCAGGCAATTGGGATAAAGTGGAAACCAGCCAGAGGTAGTCCTTCCTATGTGACCCTTTTAGGAGCAGACAGCTATTTCCATGGAGTCTGAAGAATCTTGTTAGATAAGTCTTACCAAGTAGTGCCCCCAATGTGTACAGCCAGCATGCTCCTTCAGACAGAAAGGCACTATTTTACAATCTCTAGTGTTATTCCATCTATGGTCCCTGTTCTCCTCTCTGGAGATTCGTGCTTTTCTGCAGGAGACCATGTGTCAATTCCTAGTCCACTGCCCCGCAGAACAGTAAGTGTACTCAAAAGATTTCTCCAGGTAAAAAGAATAAAGAATAGGTCATTTTTGACATTAAGTTGTTAAAGTAAGAACTGTTCTATTCTCAGGGATACTGCCTTAAAGAATTTGGAGATCCGTCCCTATCCACAAACTCATTCAATAAAAAGAGGCATCCTTTGATATTGCCCACTGTTTGATTCTGGTTTTCAAGACCATGCTTTGGTAATAGATATCTAAACAGTATCGTCTTTCTCTCCTTCATTTTAAAAAAGTTTTTATTGTTTGTTTGTTTCTTTCTTTCACTCACTTATTCGAGGTACTTAGGAGTTTAGACCTCCCAGAACTTAAAACCAGCATGTCCATTTTGTCTGGATATTCCTTCAGTTACATCCTGTAGAGGATTTGCTTAGTTCTTAGAACATGTCTCCATTCAATTTCTGAGAATTAGGCAGGCTCTTTGCCACCCAGTGAGTGAATTTTTGCCTTTCTTACTAACATCTGAAGTAGACCATTGGGCGTTGGTTGTTATTCTATTTCCCAACATGCTTGGTACAATTACATAAAAATATTACAAACTCTGTTTGTGGAACAGTTGAGAGTTTGGGTTCCAGAACTTTAACCTCTCAAGGGGGCTCTGTGAGACAGAACAGAGAGCAAAGGTACTTGGGGGTCCTGTTCAGCCCCATCAATTCCTATTAGTACCTGGCAAAACCCCATGAATTTCCAGGACTCAAGTGTCCTTCTGATGAAAGACAAGCTATATGACCAAGTTTTCCAGAAGGAAATGGCAGGAAAAACCAGGAAAGAGGAAATTTTTTTTCACAGTAATGCTTTGGCAAAATTCTCATCCATAATTATTTTTATTTACTCTGCCGCCATGATGCTCAGTTGTACTGAACTTTACGGTCATAACTCCTCCTCCTCCTTCTGCTGCTTCTGTTCCCTCCAATTCTGCTTCTCCTTCTCCTCCCTCTGCTCATCCTTCTCCTTCTCCTCCTGCTGCTCCTCTTCTGCCTTTTCTTCTTCCTCCTCCTCCCCGCTTGACCTTCTTTTGCTTTTCCCCTCCCACCTCTTCCCACTGCCCCCCTTTATCTCCCTTGTTTCCCCTTGTCCTTATTCCTCTTTGTCCAAGTATGAGTCTATGGCTAAAAGAAGAATATGAATAGGAATATCTTTGTGTCTGTTGTTCATATACACGGCAAGCCTCAACCAGTCCCTCAGGAAAGATTACACTTGTCAGTTTCCAAGCTCAGCACTAAGCAACTCACAGACCAGGTGTTAGGGTCCTTGGAATTGATAATTTGTTTTGTCAAAATAATCAAAATGAAAAGATAAATTTTATAGGGTTTATTCATGCAGTTAATCCACTTTCATTGAAAGCTTTTGTTCATGAAAACTTTAAAGTTTTTTTTTTTAACCTCGATCACAATGAAATTTTAAGGAGAAAAGGGAAGAAAATAGAGGGGAAGAGGAATCATTGCTACCCTTTGGAATGACTGATCAAGTCATGGTTCGATGACATCAGACTAAGAGGTGACCGGTGTGGCTTAGCCAGACCCGTAATCACTTGTGCAAGTCCTCCGGGACTAGCCAGGACATTTCAAAATAATAAAAGCACCCCAATTTCTCAGAAACTTCCAAAATTTTAGCATTATCTCTCAGGAATAAAGGATAAAGACCTACTATGTTTGTTCTTGGGTATGTTTCACCATGGTCAGCGACTGTTGTGACTTTTCTCTGCACTCAAAGAATTTGTCAACCTGACCACACATGCCACAGGTCGGGTTTTTGCTAGAGAACCCTGATGAAGGCATACTTTCATGTAACCCACATTCTATTGAGGGGGGCGTGGGAAATAAACAAATAATCAAGATCATTACAGACTCAATCCTTGCAGTAAAGAAGATAAGCTTGGGGATCAAAAGCAAGTCACTAACGTGTCTTTCTCGGGATGAAAAAGCACTTCTTCTGACATTTGAGTTGAAAATTAAATGTAAGTGAGTGAATGAATATACATATGCCATTCAAAGAACTCCTAGATAATTTCTCAGTGAATAATTCAGGGGCAGGCTTGTGTTCATAGTATAGGACTCTCCCCCCATGAGGTGGTAGCACACTTGTCCTCCATCTTCCAGATGCTAATAAGCCTGTAGTCACTGTATCAATGAAAAATCATTACAATAAATAAAAGTACCCTGGTGAGGTAGGAAGTCTCTCTCTCCCAGGTTAAAGGCAGGAAAAAGACTGTATACAGAGGGATTAAAAACATGCCTGGCCTGGGAAAATGAGTCTAAAGAGAAGCAAAAAGAAAAGTGAGGATCAGAGTTCAGAGGGGAGAATGGCTGGCCATAAGGGTGGGGGTGGAGACAGGGCCAGTTGCATAGGTCTTATGGCCACAAAAGAACTATGGGCTTCATTTTAAGAACAATGGAACCTCGAGGAGAATATTAAGTAAGGGCATGCCATGATCTTACTTTTATTTTAACAAGTCCCTACTCCAGTTTTGGTGTGGCCAACGGATGAGAGAGAATCCAAAGCAGTCACTGAGTTGGATGAAGACAGGTGAGAAACACCAGAGGCAAAGTGGGATACACAAAACATGATGATGGGGTTGGTGGGGAGGGGTTTATGCCAGAACAGAAGAAAAGGATCAAGGTAACATTCTAAGTTCAGGGCGTGAGTCGTTTGGAAGTGAAGGATACCCTCTATTAAAGTAGAAGTGGGCTTGAGGATTCAGACCTGGAAGCAATTAACACCCCCATTTAGACTTATGCAGAAGTCCTGGTGGTGTTGTGGGCCACACATTTGAGTGCTAACTGCTAATGTCAGCAGTTCAATATCATCAATATCACCACTCCAAGAGAGAAAGATGAGATTTTCACTTCCCATAAAGAGCTACAATCTTGGAAATCCGCAAAGGTAGTTTGTGCTTGTCCTGTAGTGCAGCTATAAATCTGGGTCAGCACGGTGGCAGTGAGTTTGGTTTGTGGCTTCGGTCCCTAAACTTATCACACATATATGTAGATTGAAATGGACTCAATGGCAGTGAGTGTCTGGACTCATGCTTGGGAGGGAGATGTCGAGCAGGTATCTTCCTAAGCACCCATTCATTTATTTCAGAAAATGGATGATCTGCTTACCATGACAGGTTCTATTTCTAAATCCTATGATATTATACACACACACACACACAAGAATGAAAAAATCTTAGCTCTTTTTCTGTCATAGAATTAGAAAAATCATCATAATAAAAACACACAGGGTACCACTGGCCATAAGAGTGAGGAAAATAAAATGTATCATGTTGCTGCTAAGTGCCAGGGGTTCAGCTCTAACACATAATGACCGTATGCACAACAGAACGAAATACAATACAACCTTTGCCAGCTCCACAATTGTTCCTATGCCTGGGTCCATTGATATAGCTACTGTGTTATTCCATCTCATTGAGGGTCTTTCTCCTTTCCACTGCCATTCCACATTACTTGGCAGTTACCTGTCTCTCCTAAAAACATGTCCAAAGTATGTAAGACAAAGTCTTATCATCCTTGCCTCTAAGAAGCACTTTGATCTTACTTCTGCCAATACAGACTGACCTGTCCTTTCAGTAGCCCATGGTACTTTCAGTATCATCTTCCAGCACCACAATTCAAATGCATCAATTCTTCCACCGTCCTCCTTATTCAATATCAAGCTTTCACGTGGACATGGTGCAATAGAGAAGACCATGGTAGGAGTCAGGTGCACATTAGTCTCAAAGGAACATCCTTACTCTTCAATACTCCAAAGAGTTCTTGTGCAGCAGATTTACCTGATGCAAAATGTCTTGAGTGCTGCTTCAATGAGCATTGATTATGGATCCAAGTAAGACAAAATCCTCGATAGCTTCAACCTTTTCTCCATTTATCATGATGTCACCTAGTGGTCTAGTTGTGAGGATTTGAGTCTTCCTTACATTTAATGGTAATCCACGTTAAAGGCTACAACCTTGGTCTTCATCAGTAAGTGATTCCGTTATCCCTCACTTTCAGCCAACACGTTTGTATCATCATATCAAAGCATATTAAAACCTTCCTTTAATCATGAAGCCACATTATTCTTCATATAATCAAGCTTTTCTGATTATTTGCTCAGTACAGGTTGAAAAAATGTGAGAGAATACAACCCTGATGCATACCTTCACTGATTTTTAAATAATGCAGCATGCCCTTGTTCTTCTCACGCAACTATATCCTGATCGACATACACATTCTGAATGAACATAATGAAGTGGTCTGGAATTCTCATTCTCCTCAAAGTTACCCACTGTTTACTATGGCCCAAAGAGTCAAATCCCTTTGCATATTCAATGAAACACAAGGAAGCATCTTTCTGGTATTCTCTGACTTCAGCCAAGATCCAGCTGACATCAGCAATTAGATCCCATGTTCCATATCATCTTCGGAATCCATCCTGAACTTGTGGGAGTTCCCTTTCAATATACTGTTGCAACCACTGTTGGATAATCTTAAGCAAAATTTTACTTGTGTGCGATGTCAATGATATCATTCTCTAGCAGGAACTTTCTGTTGGGTCACTTTTCTTTGGGATGTGCACAAGTAAGGGATTTCTTCCAGCCAGCTGGCCAAGTACCAGTCTTCCAAATTTACTGGCACAGATGAGTGAGGGCTTCCAGTGTTTCTTCAGCTTGCTGAACTTTTCACTGGGTATTCAATCAATTCAGGAATTGTTTTTGGCTAATGCTTTCATTGCAACTTGAACTTTTTCCTTCAGAACTTCATTGTCTCTTGCTCATGTGCTACCTCCTGAAATGGTGAACTGTCAACTAGTACTTTATGGTGTGTGGCTCTCTATATTCTTTCCATCTTCTCATGATGCTCCTATGACATTCAATATTTTACTTTTAGAAATTACCAAAATTGCAACTTGAGGTTTGAATTTTTCTTGAGGTCTTTCAGTTTCAGATATGTAGAGTATGTTCTTCTCTTTTGGTTTTCTAGTTATAGGTCTTTGCATATTTCATTTGTCTTCTTGAGATGTCCTTTGAAATTTCCTATTCAGCCCCTAGGCTTCACCCTTTCTTCCTTTTGATTTAGCTATTCTACTATTAAGAGCAAGTCTCAGGATATCTTCTAACATGCATTTTGATCTTTTCTTTCTTTCCTGTATTTTTAATGACCTTTTGCTTTTTTCACAAATGATGTTCTCAATGTCTTCTCATGGCTCATCTGGTCTTCTGCCGTTAGTGTTAAATGTGTCAAATCTATTTCCTGTTCTCAAAATTCAGTGGGATAAACTGAAGGTAGTATTTTGGGTCTCATGGATTTTTTAAAAATTTTCTTCAGTTTCCCCCTGAACTTACATATAAGCAATCAATGGCTTGTTTCACCGTAGGCCCCTGGTGTGTTATTAGCTGGTGATATGGATCTTCTTTATCTTTATCTTGTATTCCACATATGTAGTCAGTATGATTTCTGTGTATTCCATCTGGGAAAGTCCATGTGTCCTTTTGTGCTGTTGAAAAAGGTATTGCTCAAGTCGTTGGCTTTGCAAAATACTATCTTGTGATCTCCAGCTTCATTTCTATCACCAAGTCCCTATTGTTTAACTGCTGTTCTTTCTTATTTATTTCCAACTTTTGAATTCTCATCACCAATAACTAGAAATGCATTTTGATTGCATGTTTGATCAATTTCTAACTGAAGTTGTTGGTAGAATTCTTCAGTTTCTTCAACACTAACTCTTGTGGTTGGCTTATAAATTTGAGTAATAATTGTGATTGGATTTCTTTGAAGGTAGATAGATACAAACTACTTACAGATAGCATTGTTTTTCATGATGGATTTAACAGGATCCTTTCTGAAAATGAATGCTTCACTATTATTCTTGATCCTGGCATAGTAAATCATAAGATTTTCTGATTCAAAATGGCTAATACCAGTCCCTTTCTGCTCACCAATGCCTAGGTCAGGGATTGGCAAACTCTTGAAACAGAAGAGCTAATCCTGTCCCTTCTAATAACTTTAAAATCACTCAAGTCTTAAATATATTTTTCCAAACAAGTAAAATCACTGTGATCTGAAATAATAAACTTCAAATGTTTTCAATGTTACTTCAGAGCTTCTATTGACACCGAAAGAGCCACATATGACTCACAAACTGCAGTTTGCTTGACTACTGGCCTAGGTAATTGATTTTCAAGTTTTCCATTTCATTTTTGATGACACCAACTTTCCTAAATTCATACTTCGCACATCTTAAGTGCTAATCATAAGAAGATTTTTACAACTGTTTCTCTTTACCTTGATTCATAGCTCATCAGCAAAAGAAGACCCTCAAAGGCTACAGTCCCACAGTCTTTCTCTGACTCAAGTCATCATGGTTGACTTCTCTCTAAGAAATCAGCCCTTCTTCAGTCACATTTGATATGCTTTTGGATCTGAGGGGCCCATCCTCTAGCAATATCTCCAATAATGTTCTGCTTCCTTTGTTTAGGTTGTCAGTATCGAAAATGATTTGAAGCTTTGCATAAGTCTCCAGCAATGCCTTCCATTGAAATGGGCAGCCAAGTCCTTCTTCATTGTCTGTTCTTAGCCTAGAAAATCCACTGAAACTTCTTCATTTTGGGTGACCCTGCTGACAATTGGAATACCAGTGATGGAGCTTACGTATCACAGCAACACACAAGCCATTGTAGTATGATAAACTGTCAGACACATGGTAGAAACGTGGCATAGTGTATGTGAATAAAAGTGAAAATGGCAAAACTGAATTGCATATATCACACATAATAATAGAAGAGAATAGTCTTTAGTAAAGAATGTAATGTTGGAAACGTAGAGGGTGGCTGAAAATGAGGAAGATCTTTAAGTTTTTTTGGAAAAAGTTATTAATAAGTGATTCATGAATACTTGTTACTACAAAATTGTAGTTAATATGCCATAAAGTTGGAAAAAGTCGGTTGACTATAAAAGCATAGGAAGAAATGAAAATAATAGCATGTGATTGCAACAGGTGCAGATGCTACCAGCTTCAGTTGCAGTTGAGTAGTAATGACCTGAGCCCATTAGAAGATTCCAAATTAAATTTAGCACAGAGTTCTAGCCCAGTAGGTATCTTGATACATGTAAGCTGGGCCTATGAAAAATATTTTTGCTGCTATAACTAACTATAGGGATTTATTTTTAGTGCAGCAGCAATTTATTTTTAAATCAAAAGTCTGGTCTGGAGAGTTCTCTGGTTGTTTAAGAATGCAAAAAGAGAGAGAGAGAGAAAGAAACACCAGAGGTAAAAAATATTGTAAGCCCACACAGTGAAAAATGTCTCTTCTGTCTACCTTGAGCTGTGTATTCCTTCAAAGATTTACATGTGTGGGATCAGATTGTTCGTTGAAGCTTAAGGAATAGTGAGCTGGAACACCTTGGTGAAAATGGGTTGTATGAATTGAGGAATGTAAGCAATGACCTATGCATGAAGAATCTTTTGACTGGGTGTCTCTTTGGCTGTGCATGTTTTCACAAAAAAGGTAAAATTATGTTGGAAACAAGAAGATAAAGAAAAATCCATCTATTATATATTTTAAAAACTATTCATAAACTTAACAGCATAAGAATGATCTGTAGAGAAAAGGCAGATGAAACACTGTATTATACTGATTTCTTATGCCTATTTTTGTAAATATAAGGATATGTAGAAATGTTTATTGGGAAGTATGAAGAGAGAGTTTGTAGATTCAGTTGCCTCAAGCCAAGCATTGACTTCTAGAGGGTTTAGGACTCAGCTTCAAAGACATCTCTGAAGAGATTAACACCATCTGGTCCTTAGATGGCTTTAGGCCACACCTAGAAAGACTCCTTTGAAGAAATTAGCCCCACCCAGTCTTTTGGTGTACTCAGAATATTTGCATTCTGAGAGAAGGTCAGACTGACCTATGAATTCTGTTTCATTGGAAAATCGTGACTAGTGATTATTTCAGAAGTGAAGGAATCTGGATCCATGACGATAACTCCTCTCTGGGACTGACTGTTAAAGGACACCTATAGCAGGCCGAAATGCTTGTTAGGTGACCACCCAGATTTACTACTTGTCAGTGAAAGTTGGAGAAATGCAGCAATAAAGAGGTGGGTTGATTTTGGCCACTGACATCTGTGGACTTGGTTCACAAGAAATAAAGATGAGAGTGGGTTGAGTGGTCTGAAGTTCATGACCTAGCATGAGAGAGCTAGGAGTGCTGAGAATTTGTGATGGGACCATGGTCTAAAGGGAAGGTGACCGATGGCTACCCTGGTGAGGCTAAGTGAGACAGCCCATATTAAGTTGACTAGAACCCAACCAGAGGAAGAGAAGTGATTTGAGTCTGTGAACTGGTGCATATTGCTGCTGACTTTATGGATGGCCTGTCCTGATTTGACTTTGTTAATGGATGTGCACATCACAAGTTTCCAACTGGAATGAAGATTCTTCATGTTGAAAGCTATGATTGTTTCCTCAGAGCACTGGGTTGATATAAGTGGGCAATATAGAAATTAGATACCCAAAATGGGGAATAAAGGCACAAGGTGGTTGGCTTACAAACCAGGTGGGGGAATGTATATTCATAGGATTATAAGATCAAGGTGTAGATATTATGTAGTTGCAACTGTAAGGCAAAGGATATATTTTGTTTTATTCCCTAGTAGAATGATGTTTTTAAATGATGGTGACATATGTTGAATTGTATGCATTTTAGTTTTATCCTGTTAGATATAGATATGATTTTATTGTTTATTTGAAAGTTACATATAGTTACAGGTTTTTGTGAAAGTGTAAAATTATCAAGGGGTGGTCTGTGGCAGTCATGTGCTTATGTTAATTTCATGATTGAGATATAGGGGTGGAGTTTAGCCTGTTAATCTGGAGCTAGCCATTGAGTAGCCAATGAAGGCCTCTGTGTGGGCATGGCTTTTTCCTGAGACTTCTGGGAGATCTCATGATATTTTCCTCGTGAAGATGAGAAGCTATTTTCCTAGTTGTTGGGAGTTAGTCTGAGAGACAACAAACTATACACAGACAAGATGGCAGCATCCCAGGAGCTGGAGGAGAAGCCACACGGCTTTACCCTGATGGAACCAGACCTCTGAAGCTGGAGAAGCCACATGGAGAGCCCTGCCAGCGCTGAGTTGCTTCTACCACCATTGGATGCTATTGATGGACCCTGAGCCCTGGAAGCCAGGAGCCATGGGGAGACCCCTACCAGCGCCAGTATTCTGCACCCACTGACCTGTGACTTTGTGAGTCAGAAGGAGACTTTATAGACTGATATTGGGTATATGGACTAATGTTGGACTTAGGACTTTTGGCTTGACTGGGTTGGTATGCTTTCTCAATGTTGCATTCTTCTTGAATATAAACCATTCCATTATATCTAAAAAAAAAAAAAAAAAAAAGCACACATCTGAAGAAGATTCCCCACAGTCCTTTGGTGAAAGCCTGAGGAAGCCATCTGATGACTGCAGCATAAAATGGGAGTGGTGGGCTTCCTATCTGGGTTCAGAGCATGTCAGGAAGATGTAGGACCATAACATTTCACGGCAAGAGACATATAGCTGGGCTTGACCTGCCAGGGCTGGGAAGGACTTTGATTAGTAATTAAAGAATATAGGTCCACAAAGACAGCCTTCTACATCCTATGTAAATGAGTAAGTACTAGGAGTTTAAAAGCTTTGAATGGCCATTTAATGTACACCTATTGGCCCCTTCCCATCCACTGCAAGAAGGGTGAATAAATCAAAAGATGCAAGCAAATAATTAGTCCAGATGACTGATAGATAATTGGTACTTCAAGTTCCATGACTCTGAAACCAGAACTAGATGGTGCCTGACTCCTACTGGTGACCTCTCTAAAAGGAATCATAAGAGGAGGACCTAGATAGGATGGGATTAAAATGTAAAGCAAAACTCAAAATAATAAAATATGATCAAGTTTACTGATCTGAGAGAGACTGATGGAATTCCAGAGACTAGGATCCTTAGATGTTCTTCAAGCCTTGAATTGATCTCACCTTGTGTGGCTCACTTTCTGGTAAAAAAAAATAGACATGTATAAGGGGAAAAATAACACCAAGGAGATAAGCAGTCCTTGGAAAATTCAACCACTCTAGATTAAAAAGACAACATTTGACAGGGATTAAAAGTCAGAAGGCAGAAGAAATAGTGAAGAAGGACCAGAATTTGAAATGGTAAACACAGAGGGCCGTGAGGAGTGTCAATGTCTTAGTACAAAATGTGTAGGAACTATTGAAGGGAAACAAATTTCCTGGGTAAACTTCCACCCAAGTCATAATAAATACCAAATCAAATGAAAATAAATGACTTTACCTTTCAGGTATTAGATTTTTTTTTCCTAGGGAAGGAGAATAGCTTGATCAGGTGGGATTTTTTCTGATTTTCTGTTAAAGGGGAAAAATGGCCCTGCTTTCCATCACCCACTATCAGTTTGTCATACTATGATGGCGTATGTGGTGTTATAGTGCTGGAAGAAATATCACCAGTATTTCAGATATCACTCACGATGCCTTCCAGACAAAGACAGACTAGGAAGAAAGGGTTTCTAAAGTGTTTCTGAAAATCAGCCAATGACTGGGGTGTGGGGGTGGGGGCAAAAAAAAAAAAAAGAAAATCATCCAATGAACACTCCAGGAATGATATAGATACTCATTGTTGATTGAGAAAGTGCTGGGAGATGAGGCCCCTTGGCTGGAAGGCTCTCCAAACCTACAATGCATGCACAATTGGACTTGCACATATCAACACATATGGAGAGGCTGCAGGACTGGGTAATGTCGTGCTCTGTGGTCTGTGCTGTCACCTTGAGTTAGCGCCAAGTCAACGGCATTTAAAACAGTGCCCCTAGTTGGAGTGAGAAGATGAAGGAGGAGATGAAGGCAAGACTTTTGGAAGTCTCAAAAAACCCATGGCCATCCAGTCCTTTCTGACTCAGAGGGACCGAAGAAAGTATGGAGTCAGAAGATGATTTTGTGTCGAACTGAGAGACTTGCTAGAGAGCTAGAAAAGATGAGAGAAATCTCTGAAATAGTAATGAGAGAAGTTATTAGCGCGGGCATGTGTGTGTGTGTGTGTGTGTGTGTGTGTGTGTGTGTGTGTAGGTGGAAGGGGGCTTCAGGAGAGACAGGTGGGAAGTGGAAAGGCACTGGTCAGGCAATGATAGAGATTAAAGTTTCTGTTATTGGGGTCTGGGTAAATGTGAATCCCTCAATAAATCAAGAGCATATATAAAAGGGACCCAGAACTGAAGGGAAACGATGCTTCCTGGTTTAGAAACCTGAGTTTGACTTGTCTGCTCCATACCCAGAGGCTCTAAGCTCGCTGTATTACATGAGGCTTTTACTCCAGATGCTTTGTGAAGGTGATTATTGGACTTAGGTAGAGCCATGTCTGTACAATACAAAGCTGGTTCCTAAGAGGCTTTTGTATGTTTGCCAGATAGTTTCTTTTCCTTTTCAGGATTTTAAGGATCATCTGGATGGAACATCCCTCCAAAAAAGTAAGTTGGTGTTTACTTTCTTAAATCTGCAGTTCACAAATCTCACAGTTATCTTCTTAATTCAATCAGTCACAGGAGGACTTACTAGTTGCAAGATACTATGCTAAGCACTGTTGTGTTAGTTCGGGTAGACTAGAGAAACAAATTCATAGACACGCATATGGATATAAGGGTATGGTTTATAAACAAGAGGAATAGGACATTAAGAAAACATCCCAACCAAGTCCAATTCAAAGTCATAAGTCCTATATTAGCCCATATGCCTGATACCAATCTATAAAGTCTCCTTCCGACTCACAAAGTCACAGACCAGTGGGTGCAGAGTACCGGCGCTGGCAGGGATCCCCTCATGGCTCCTTATTTCCAGGGTTTAGGGCCCATCAACAGCATCCATTGGTGGTAGAAGCAACTCAGTGCTGCCAGGGGTCTCCACGTGGCTTCTCCGGCTTCAGAGGCCTGGTTCCATCAAGGGAAGGCTGTGTGGCTTCTCTTCCTCCTCCTGGGATGCTGCCATCTTATCTTGTGCATAGTTCATTGTCTCTGAGACTAAATCCCAGCAACTGGGGAGATAGTTTCTCATCTCCATCAGGGAAATGTCACAATATTTCCCAGACATATTAGGAGAAAGCCATGGCCACACAGAGGCCTCATTGGCTACTCAATGGCTATCTCTGGATTAACAGGCTCCTACATCTCAATCATGAAATTAACATAAGCACATGACTGCCACAACTGTGTAAAAAAAGTGCAGAGAAATGTAAGAACGATGTCCCTGGGGACTGATTGCTTTGGGTCCATTCCAATGAATGGTGACCCCATGTTTGCAGTACAGATGTGCACTCCATAGGGTTTCCAAGGCAGGTCCCCGAATGACACAAATGATTGGCATCTAACTGGTAACCTAAGTGTTAGTGGCTTGAGTCCACCCTGGGTCCCCTCGGAAGGAGGACCAGGCTACCAGACTATCTGTTTTCCTAAAGATTACAACCAGGATCCCCCTGTGGCCCAGCTCTATGCTGTAATAGATGAGCTGCCATACCTCAATGTCAGCGGGCTTGATTTGGATTGAAGTGACATTTCTGAAGCAGGGAGGAAGGCCTTTCTTCCAAGGTACCTCTGGGTGGGTTCGAAACACCACCCCTTGACAGTCATGGCTGCTTAGCTCTTTGCTCTGCCAAGGGACTTCTATTGGTCACGATCCCGTTGAGTCCTGTCTGTTGGTCACTGTCCCTTTGCCATCCAAGTTGACACCGGAACCCAGAGGCACTATAGGATAGAGTAGAATTACTCCATAGGGTTTCTAAGGTTGCACCTTTACCGAGGAGTCCAGTGGTCTAGGGTGTCACTGGCTGGGCAGCAGGTCAATACCTCCAGCCTTTCTGAGAGAAAGATGAGGCATTCTACTCCCCCCAAGATTGATAGCTGTGGAAACTCTGAAGGGCAGTTCCACTCTGTCTGAAAGGCTTGCTATGAGTTAAAAGTGACTAGATGGCAGGGAGTCAGTCTAGAATCTTTATAGAAGCGGCCTTCCACAATTTTCTCCCAAGGAGGCTGGTGGGTTAGTACTGCTGACCTTTGAGTGAGCAGCCAAGCACTTTCCTGAAGCACTCCCAGGACGCCCTTTGTTTATAGGGAGGACTTAGTAAAACGTGCCCAGAAGATGCTGTTTGGGAAGAGGACTATAGGCCTTATGCCCAGTGAATGGACCACACCGACCGGGGGCTGAGTTGATGTCCACCCAGACACTGAAGATTTGGTATAGAATGATGCCTCCGGACTAAACAAACGTTTATCTTTTTTGGCGAGCAGGTTCTGCAGAGATTTAGAACTGAAAGAACAATCTTCACACTTTGTGGTCGGGCTGTTAAACTCTGTCTGGATGAAGAATTAATTACCTGGACCCATTCTAGTGAGGTGACTACACCACCTCCCTCTCTGTGTCTGCTGAAGGCATCCTGCCGCCGAGGGAGTCGTCTGTGCCACAGAATGGCAAGATGCAGACATGCCGATACAGCAATTAAGGGGCTAGATGGAGGGACTCTCCTTGAGACTTTATGATCCAGGATGCCATCCTTAATTGGGAGGCGCTTATTTGGGAAATCCACTCCTTCAGACTGTTCTCAGGGAACTGATTTATCCTTAATGATATTTAATGGCAGTGGCTGGAATTTAATGGGGATGATAATTTCATGTAATTGGGGGGCCTTTGGATGAGTTAATGCTTCCGAGTGGTACTGGACGGGGCCTTCTGTCTGGGTCTCACGTCGGTTTCCTGTCTGCCTCCCCTCTGCTGCCCTGCTCACCTCCAGGAAGGCAGTGGGTGACTGTGTCTTGGTCTGCACCACTGTGTGGTTTTACTTCGAAGAGGGATCACAGCACACGTTTTGCTTATTCAGGAAGGCACCACCTGGTGTATGCTCAGCTTAAACTGTAGTCTAAAGGCTTTTTCAAAAGAGTATAAAACCCAGACTGATTTAGACAAGTCATTATTTAAGTGGATTTACCCTAAATCTTGACATCCCTGGGCGGTCCTAGTTGCTCACAGTCTCCTTCTAATCCAAGGAGTCCTGGTGGCACAGTGCTTACAAGTTGGGCACCAACCCCTGAGTTTGGTGGTTTGAAACCACCCCCTGTTCACTGGAAGAAAGATAGAGCTTTCTATCCCCATAACCAGTTGCAGTCTTGGAAACATACCTGGGGCAGTTCTACCCTGACTGATAGACTCCGTGTGAGTCAGCATTGACTCGATGGTAATGAGTATTAATCAAAAGATTATAGGTTTGAGTTCATCCAGAGGAACTTCTGAAGAAAGGCCTGGTGATTTGTTTCTGAAGAAAAAAAAAACATCCCTCATAAACCCTTTGGAACACCCTTGTACTCTGATACATGGGGTCCATATGGGGAAGAACGAATTGATCTGACTACAGTGGATTTTTATATTAACTTATAGTTCAGAAGACATTGGAGTTCCAGTGGTGGACTTCCTTGGAGTGCTATCTGGTAAGCATTGGACTGTGGGTCAAACCTTCTAGCTATGCTCCAGAAGAATGTTGAAACTCACTGTTTTCATATAGGTTTACAGTCTCAGAGACCCTCCACAGTGGGCTTTGCATCCAAATGGACTCAGCAGCAGTGCCTTTGGGGTCAGTGTATATTTGTTACTATTATTATCATATACTTGATGGAACCCTGAGTTCAATGTCTCGCCAATGCCCCTCACAGAGGGAGAGCCAGCCCAAGTTTGCCAGTGGAGGCTGGCATGCTGCTGTCATGCTAAATAGCTTTTAGCCTATCTTCCAGACCAGAGAGAAAAACCTGGCCATCTGTTTCTAAATTCCAGCCAAAGAAAATCCTGTGGGTCAGAAGGCATGGGCTGTAATCCAGCATGGGGACGGGACGGTTCAGGCCTGGGAGACGTGTTGTTCTCTTGGTGCCTGGGGTCCTCAGGAGTTGGGTGCTGACCACCCTTCAAGTTTGACACCGAAGAGGAATGAACTAGCTTGAATCGAGGACACCATGGTCTAGTTTAGAAAATGTTGGCCTCTGCTTCTGTTTTTTAGCTATCACATTGTTATTATTATATAAAATTGATAAGTCACGAAGCATGCACGCACATTGTTCCATGCTTCGGATATGCAGTCACCTACACAGAAGAAATTGTCTGGTAGATAGAGAAGAAAGCAATGGGATAGTAACATCCAAACTTCTCTGGCCCTGATGACTCTCGGGGTAGGATTCTGCTTAAGACATCATTTGATCGGCAATATGTTCCTGATGAGGGGTCTGTGAGAATTTCGGCAACAATTCAGATGTTGTTGGTAAGCTGCTCTTTCTCTTTACTTGTGAGAAACTAGAGAACCATCATTAAGATTTGGAGTCTCCACACGTCTCAGGTCTCTGTGGCTGCACCTTGAGTCTGAGGAGCTTCCCGTGCACGTACATGTCACACATCAGCCGGGATTATCATTGCGTGCCAGGGACCCACTTGTTCTAGGGCCCGAAACACAGCAAAACAGTCATTTCAATTCCCAGGTTGAATCTTCTTGGCTCTCTGAGTCAACCAAGTTCACTAATTATGCAGGTTGATACAGGTCAATAGTTTATGTGAATGAAAGCCTGTTGACTGTTACTGCCGTTGGCCGCCCTTGATTCTCACTCATGGTGACACAGTACACAATAGAAAGAAAGAAACAATGCCTCTTCTTGTGCCATCCCCGTGATCAATTGCAGATCAAGCTGTTTTTATCAGTATGGTTTTCGTTGGCTGTTTTTTCACACTGGAAGAGGAAAAATACAAAAACACGTACAATTGGACTGATAAATACCTTCATGAGAGATGAAGAAGAAAACAAAGCTCTCGCGGATTTCAGTCTGCTTGGATCAACAACCCATGTCCATGGAAGCTGCTGTTGTTTGGTGGCATTGAGTCAGTTCTGTCCCATAGCGACAGAGAAGGCAACACTGCCCAGCCCTGTTGCACCATCACAATTGTCCCCATATTTGAGCCCATCAGGGCAGCCACTGTGTCAACCCATCTCAATGAGAGCCTTCCTCCTTTTTGTTGCCCCTCTTCTTATCAAGTATGGAATCATGACAGCAGCCATCAAGATATCAGGTGATTTACTCTGTCTGCAAATGTACTCTTCAATGAATTGAAGAGCAGAGATGTCACTTTGATGATTCAAGTGTGCCATGTTCTTTTCAATTGTCTTGTAAGCATTGAAAAGCTGGCCAGTGAAAAGAAAATTTTTAAAAATTAGTGCATTTGAACTGTGAGATTGGTGAAGAATAGAGACTCTGCTGTGCCTTGCCAGAAGAACAAACAGATCTGTTCGATGTTCTTCAGAAGTGAGACTTGGTCACTTATTCTGGGTGTGTCATCAGGAAAGATCAACTGATAGAAAAGCATATCACATTTAGTAAAGTAGCATGTGAGTAAAAATTGAAATACATGCACACACAGAAAATACTCTCAGGGAGATTAAGTGACAAAGTGATCCCAAACATCAATGATCATGAAGACATTACAGGACCAGGCAATGTTGCACTCTGTTATACATGAATCAGAGCTGACTTGGCAAGTTCACAAACTTCATTTTAGATTTTTAAAGAAAACTAATCACTCCTTTTCATGAAACTTTAATTTTACAGATACATTGCCTGGTGGTTATGTACTGTAGGCATATTGCCTTTGATTATACTTCACTCTATTGTGCTTCACTGGCACAAGGGAGGACCGCACTTTTTACAATTGCAAATTTGTGGCAGCCCCACACCCAGTGAGTCTCTGGAGCCACTCTGTGCAGCAGCACATGCTCCTTTCAGGTCTCTAGGTCACTGTGGTAGTTTCATAATCTGGTGTCAATTTGGGACTTGAGCTGATTAAGAGTGAAGGGGTGGAGTCTAATCTGTCAATCAGGTCATAGCCTAAGAAGCCCTTTTGTGGTCACAGCCTTCTCCTGGGGATTTGTCAACTCCTAGATTCCCATCTTGGAGGCAGAAGACACAGTCTTCCTCTGCTCACGCCTTGAGAAACACTCTACTACACAAGACGCATGGTGCTACGCTGATGGAGCCAGAAGTCTAGAGCTGAAGGAACCATGTGGAGATCCCTGCCAGTGCTGAGATGGCCACAATGCCACTGAATGCACAAGACTTCCCACCCACTGGCTTATGATCCTTCCACATTCAGCATCATTGCGTGTGTTTTGTGAGTCTGAAGACAAGTTGGTAGATTGGTATTGGACATATGGACTAATATCTAGACCGGGGTGAGGTGTTTGCTCAGTATTTAATTGCTCATGTGTATTAAGCTCTTTCTTACACATATGACTATCTATAAATTTCTCTAGTCTACCCAGATTAACACAGTCACTTTTTGAAAGTTCTCAAAATATCTCAAACTTTTTTATAATGTTACTCCACACTTAATAGACAACAGTGTAATACAAATGTGACTTTTATAGAGTACCAGGAAGCCTAAAATACTGTTGGACTTCCTCTATTGGAATATCCACTTTATTGTGGTGGTCTTGAACTCAACCTGCACTATCTCTGAGGTCAGTCGATATTTGTATACTTGTAATTTATCCATGCAAAGAGTAAATTATTTCCACCTTTTCTCTTCCCAAGCCTAACTTCACCTCTTTAGAGATCGAGAATCAGCTTGTCTGAGGCTTGGGTACCTGGACCAGAGGCTAGGTGACAAACAGTGATAAACATTATAGAGGTGAAGCCACCAGTTTGACCGCAGGACATCCGTGAAGGAGTGAAAGGAACACCTTCACTGGGTCAAGTTGATACTTTCAGCCTTGAGTTCAGTGTCTGAATCCCTCACCAGTTGAGGAATGCTAACGGCTCCCATGCTCATTTGATGTGAAATCACAAGAACCCTTGAACGATAAACAAAAGTAGGTAGTTGATTTCCAGTGCCATGTGAAATATGTCCTCCACCACAGGCTGACCCTGCACTCCAGGCCATGAGCGTGAACTTCCGGCTTTGACATTCAGCAAGAGAGGCTCCCCCCCAGCAGTAATTATTGACCTGTAATGTCTCGCTGCAGCACATTCAGACTAATTACCCTGCTCTCGTTGGACACTTTTCATCCTACAGTGATTTTTAGCTAGTTTGAAAATGAGGCCCCAAGGGTGTGAGACAATCCACATAAGGAGAGAAAACACGCATCTCTCTGCCTCTTGGACCATGTTATTTCATTTTCTTCTGAGGAGCATCTCTGTGCCGCACATTTTGTTGATGTGCTCTTTTCTGCTTACTGACGAGGTGCAATGGGAGGATGAGCAAGATCTTGCAAGATGTACGGCATAAGTGTTGGCAGAATCTAACGAATTTATTAGATGGAACCAACTCCTGTCAGGGAGAACATCTAATTGGATGGTATTAGAATAGAACAGACACATTTCTGAATAATGAATGTGCTGTATGTATTTAAGCCATGTGAACCTCAAGATATTTTTGTGGCACCACTTCTAGTTCGGTTTTCCTTGCACTTTGTAATGTTTTCAGAGACTCTTAAAATAGTTCTCTTCAACTACTAAAACATCATTTCCCTTTTGCTAACTGAATGGAACCAAATCTGTTTCCTTGGTGTGACCTGGGGAGAGCATGCATTGTAAATAGGGACTGACATTAAGCTGGATTAACTAAAGAAACAAATCCAGTGACACTTAGGGAGATTTACATCAAGAAATAATTATATAGCAAGCACACAATCTTACCCAGTCTGGACCAAGTACACACGTCTGATAGTAGTCCATAAGTCCCTCTTCAGACTCACATAGCCACGGGCAATGATGAAGACTGCGAGAACATTAAAAGCTATGTGTTTGTCTGGGTTGACTAGAGGAACAAATCTACAGACACTCATGTATATGAAAAGGAGCATTATATCGAAGAGTAATATGTTAAAAAAAAAACACCCCAGCCCAGTTCAGATCAAGTCCATATGTCCAATAGTAGTTCATATGTCTGACACCAGTCTAAAAAATTCCTCTTCAGACTCACACAACACATGCACTGATGCCAAATGCAAGAAGATCACAGGCCAGTGGATGGAAAGTTTTGTGGATCCAGTGGCAGTGGAAGCATTTCGGTGCTGGTGTGGGTCTCCATGTGACTCCTCCAGCTTCAGGGTTCCATCAGCATAGCTCCATCTGGCTCGTCATCAGTAATGTGTTCAAGGAAGAGAGTGTATCTGATCTACAGTGAGCTATTTATCTCCATTGTGCCTTCAAATGAGGTGATCAAGCTGCAACCTGACTGATTGGCTAGACTGCACGCATTCCTCAAGTTGGCAGTAGATTACATAACTGCCACAGGTTGGTGGGTGCAAAGTCTTGTGAATCTAACAGTGGTGGTTGTATCACCAGGGCACACAGCAACCAGGGTCAGCCAGCAGGTAGGTGAAGGCAGAAAATGGGGGGAGGAGGGAGGTGCTCCCTGGATCCTCCTGATGAAAAGACCATACCCACAAGGTGTTACCATTAGGTTGTGACCAGATTGACAGACTGAACTCCACCCCTATAATTTTATATATCTTCAGGTTGACATGAAACTATATGACTACCACAGGACCTTTTAAAAATGTGTGCTTAAGTGGGAAGTATGAGGAGCTAAATACCAAGGGCTTAAGTAGAAAGAAAATGTCTTGAGAATGATGATGGTAACAAACGTACAAATGTGCTTTGCATACAATAGATGTATGTCTTGATTTTGATAGGAGTTGTATGAGCTCCCAATAAAATGATTTTAAAAAATTGACCTCAGCAAATCTGCAAATATTGTGTGTGTGTTTAAGTTTTAAATGAACTAATGCCAGAAGGTCTTACTTTGATTCTTTTTCAAAGCCCACTTCCTTTTTAATTGAGGGTTGGACTATTTTATTAAAATAGCAAATTCATCTTTCTATGGAGTTGCTTGGTGGTTTAGAAGTGCTGATCTTGCACAGCCCAACACATAACCACTATGCTACCCGAGCTTGTAAAGGTGATGTAAAGGTATGATGAGTGCTTGAGCTGGTGGCTGGCATCCATTTGGGAGCAGTGGGTCAAGAATAATTGGGTGACTACCTGGTGGACCCAGGTAGGAAGATTAACCAGATGCTGGGCTAGGGTGGATAAGATACAGTAGGGACATTTGTGGGAAGACGTATGCTTGAGGGGATACGATCGACCATTGTAAGAGTCAGAAACCGTTTGTTCTGCACAGGGCAATTTGGATATTCCATACTGGTGCAACTTTTAGTTCCCTGACCCTTAATGTGATGCCTGAAACCGCTTCTCTTTGTGAGGTGTGCAGTATTAGCTGGCATTGACGACTTCAGATGGCCCATGGGTGGAACAGTCCCCATCCCTAGAAATGTTTGTGTATTAATCTTCTAGGAGAAGTTCTAAGATGTATTCTGACACCTGCTGCATCCCATTGGAGAGTTCCTGAAAAATTCATAGCAGTTAAAAATGGCTTTCATTAGCAGGCTTGAAGCTGAACATGTCTTCTTTCTTAAAGTTGGCAGTTCCTTAGTCACAAGAGGTGAACCTAGAGACACAGTAATGATTTTGAAAACTTGTCATTTCAAACCTGGTATGAGGAGTGTGTGTAAGGCTGCAGTGAGATCACAAGGACATTGTACATTTTCTCCACCTACCGAGCATCTGAAGGAGTCCTGGTGGCATACTTTCTAAATATGTAGCTGCTATCTGATGGACTAGTGGATTGAAGATGTCCAGAAATCGGGGGAGGGGAGCTCACCTTTTTGCTTCCTGAAAACAACCTCAATGGCCTTGTGGGAAATGCTCTCTGCCACATAGGGTCACTATGCATTAGGTTAGAGTCTTTAACTTATAGATTCTATAGATAGTTTCTGTAGATTCCAACTATATGAAGTCTTAATTCAATAATCAGTCCTATTCATTTATGGAACATGAGACAGCATCAAACTCTTCTGTCCTGAATATACTGTGAAATTTTCTGAATTTCAAAACAAGATTTTGTATCCTGATCATGACTGCCTCTTGCAAAGTTTTACAATCTTCATCCTTCTACCCAGGTGTCTCTCAATTTTTTGTTACCTAATAGTGTTACTAGCAAGTTCTCTGCATTTTAAAGGGTCTCTTTTGGCATAATTGCTGCTAATGGGGCTGCTAACCACAAGGTCAGTAGTTTGAAACCAGTAACTACTCCATAGGAGAAGAGATGAGGCTTTTTGGCTCCTGTACAGCGCTGCCATCTGGGAAACCAAACTGACTTAAGAAGCTCTACTCTGTTCTGTAGGATCACCATGAACTGAATCAACTCAATTGCCCTGAGTTTGTGTTTGTTTAAGTGTTTTCATCCAAGTGAATAGTTAATATTTAAGTATATCATTCTGAGTATTGTTTATGAATAATTTTATTCATAAAACTATAAGATCTCTAACTTGTCCTTGATAAACTAAAATACGTAACTAATTAAACTGAAATTATCAGGAAACAATCACCCATACATGTATTCAATAAAGTGGGTTTTTATTGAGCACCTAATACAGTGTCGAGTCACTGCATAGTCTGAACTCCAGGTGTATTTGGCAACTCCCTGGAAGTTGGGGGTTCAAGACCACCCAGAGGTGCCTCAGAAGAAAGGTCTGGAGATCTACACCTGGAAAACCAGCCACTGAGCACAGTTCTCCTCTGGCACAAATAGGATCATCATGAGTTGGAGTCAACGTGATGATAACTGTTGACATTGTAGGTGGAAGTGCTCTCAGGAATACACCTGAATTCTCAGAAACTGATCAATCTTGTAGAGGCTATTTTTTAAAGTATTTATTCTCTCTTTGCATAGTGTGATATTTTTGGCATGTGTCAACATTTCTGCCTATGTACTATATTTGAATACTTTCAAATACTTGCTTTCATTCAAACAACTCTCAGCATGGAGGGGCTGAGGCAGAGGCTCCTTGTGCTCAGTGTATAATGATGGTGTAGAGGACTTTCTATGTGGGGGGGGCACCCTTCTGTGTCAGCATCATTACTCTTCAATTCATTTCTCCTAAAGCCCCAGTGGCTATATGTTGGGTCCCTAAACACAAGGTCAGCAGTTCAAAATTGCCAGCCTCTCTTGGGGAGAGAGAGGAGCCTTTCTATTCCTGTAAAGATTCCCTGTCTCAGAAACCGACTGGAGCAGCTAGACTCTGTCCTGGAGGGTCCCCGTGAGTAGGAACCAACCTGATAGCAATGAGGTTGAGTTTTGAGTGTTTCCTGCACACATGGCAAAAAAAAAAATGGGGCCACAAACTGCCTCTCCAAAATCTCTGCCACCACACTCACAGTTTCCAGAGTGGATGTGTAGCTAAGTGGTCCTTAGCCTTGGCTGTAGGTTGTTAACATAGATTTTACTGACCCTGAGGCTTGAATCTCACTCCAAAGAGTCTCATTTCAGGAGAGTTTGTATCATAGCAATGCACAAGTCACCACAAGACAATAGACAGAGAAAGGATGGTACTCAGGTTTATTGTTGAATTCATTTCCTGCGCAGTTGTAACAACTTCTTAGAAAACTGAAATTCCATGTGGGTTGGGTTAGGGTGTTTTTTTGACCAGTGGGCATTAGAACTCCAAGTGAAATTAACTGATAGAGCATGTAGTTGGTGGAGCAGGGAGGAGACTTTGGAACAAAGTATAGTGAACATAAGTGAGGAAGCACAGAAGCCATAGAAGACATCTCGCCAACATCTAAGTTCTGACATCACATTTCTTGGATATAAGGAACCCTGGCAACACAGTGCTTAAGTTTCTGGCTGTTAACAGGAAGGTCAGAGGTTTGAACCTCCCCGCTGCTCTGCAGAAGAAATCCAAGGTAGTCTGCGTCCATACAGATGGACAGCCTGGGAAACTCCATGTTCTGTTCCTTCCTGTCAGTCAGCATGTGCCTGATGGCACATCAAAAACCAAACTCACTGCCATGGAAGGGAGCCTAACTCACAGCTAACCTGTTGCATTGTTTTTTGTTCTTTTGTTATTTTTGTTTTGGTTGGTTGGTTGGTTGGTTGGTTGGTTGGTTGGTTGGTAATTTGAAATCCAAGATGGATAGCAATTAGCATGATGCCATCCTTCAACTGAAAGTGACCAGTTGGGGACCAGTCACAGAGAATGCTGCTCTCTTCACGAAGGATGAAAGTCATCGATAGCTATGATTGTACACTCCAATGCACCCGTGGAGTTCAAGATTCCACCAAAAGGGAAACGGATGAAGTGATCCCATGGAGAGGGCAATCAGGGAGCCCCACTGTCCCTGAGCTCCAGCAGCTGGGGTGAGCACAGTAACCTCCACTGTCTTCCTTTCACCAAGGGCAACAACCATGGTGCACATGCATCTGGGGGAACCCTGCTTGTGGTTTAGTAGACAAGGATGATAAATAAGTAGCTTGTTGAATCTTGTGGTCTGCCCTTGGCTGGGAGCACTGGGCCACTGGGACCCATCTCACCTCCTCCACCTCCACTGCAGGGCAATCAGAGCACTCAGGGTGGAGGGGAGGTCAGACCTGTGCCCACCCCTCAAACGAAGTGCCTTAATCCCTCTGCAGTTAAGGACTGCTTAGCTGAAGAGCCCACCGAGAGCCCTCTGGGAGTTGGGGAGTTTCTCCATGGCTGATTCTCTGTAAATGAGCCCACGTGGGAGGTGGAGAAGACTGGCTGCTCTGAGCCAGGCCCACCTCCCTCCCAAGGGATAAAAGCCTTCATGAGCTGACAGGAGGCGCTCAAGCTGAACACAGCTGCAGGCATCAGCTGGGCCCTTGTCTCGAATTAGAGCTGGAGCATTGGCCTTGGATTTGGGGTCTATATTTTTTCCTTTCCCTTTTTGGCTGGTTGATTTCTTACCCTTCTATCTGCTACTGTATGTGAAACTGATGAAGAAAGTGGCATTTTGGACACTAGCATTCACTGGGCAGGCGTCCTTGGATGAGTCACAAGCTACATGTGGGTATTAAGGTAAAGGGTCGTTATTGGAAACCACCCAGTGGCATTCTGGAAAGAAGACCTGGTGACAGCTTCCAGAAATACTCTGCCATAGACTGAGGCAGGAACATCAGAACCCCTGTCTTCTTTTACCCATGGATCAGGAGGTTACACTGTTTTTGCTGTTTTCAGCTGGTGTGTGGTACAGAGTGATTCCTTGACACACACCCCCACCTTCCGTTGTCTTCATGCACAATGGAAGGAAACTTCACCACACCCTGGGCCAGCCCATGGGCAGTTGTGAATCAGACTGTTGTGATCCATAAGCTACATGGGCTGCTTTTGGGAACTAGATCACCAGTCCTTTCTTCCTAGTCTTAGTCTAGATGCTCCTCAGAAATCTGTTGAGGCCAAGCCTCCACTGACTACAGGGTGGGGGTGGTGCATGTATGGGCACACTGACTGGGAACAGAACCCACATGGGAGGTAAGAATTCAATCAATGGAGCTACCACTATCCTCAGTGCTGCAAAGCCATTGGGGATTGTGGTTTTAGAGTGAAGGCTAAGATTCTTTGGTCATACCTTATGCTTAGCATAAAGTAAGGGTTTGAAATACTGAGTTCATCTCATGACTGACATAGAACTAGGGCTCATGGAATACCCCAGTCATATCTTAAGTCAGAGGTTCTCAACCTGTGGGTGTTGACCCCTTTGGGGATCCAACGACCCTTTCACAGGGGTTGCTTGATTCTTTTTTTTTTGGGGGGGTGCTTGATTCTTAGAGTAAAAAATTGCAGGTATGAAGTAGCAACAAAAATAATTTTACGTTGGGGGAGGGGCGCGGTCACTGCAATATGAGGAACTGAATTAAAGGGTCGTGGTGTTAGGAAAGTTGAAAGCCACTGCCTTAAGTGCTGGGACTTAAGCTGTTTTTGCTTATGCAACTAAGAATGGAGAAGAGGATTGGGTTGTGCCCTTCCTGCAGGAAATGAGTGATTATTAGGTTTCCAAAGGCATGAGAGACCTTTTTCCTGAAGCCCTTCGGTACATTTTCATTAGTACTCCAAAATCAAGAGTATTCTGGTATTGGAAGAATTATACTATCAGAATACTTCAGAAGACTATCAGAACTGTACGTACCCAATGTACTTCTTCTTGCCTCCTCCTCCAGCCCCCATCCCCCCCCACCACCCTGACAGATCTCTAGGGCCCAGGCTTTCCTAACATTACAGACAGCTAGTGACATTTTCTGCACAGAACGAATGCTGCCTTTCGAGTCATTGGACTGTGCAGAATTGGTTGTGCAAATGATAAAGCTCTTAGCTACTGTCAGCTGGCGTGGCAGTTCAAACATGTCCAGAAGTGCCAGGGGCAGGAAATACTAAGGATGCAGTGACTGATGTGCAACAGCACCTCTCCTCAGCAGCCCACAACCAAGTCTCACTCTAGTCCTCAGGGTCTCAGGCACCTGTTCCCTTGGTCTCTGCTGCAATGGGTCAGGAAGCCCCTTGATCACACTCCCATCTAGTCCCATAGAGTCTCAAGACACTGCTCCTCTGTTCCATCTCATGGTCCCCTTCCTTGGCTTCTGAGCTCAGTCTGGGCGCTTTTCTCTGTCCCCTGATCTACAGGCCTCAAATGTCTCTGGGCTGGGTCTCTGGCACTCTCTGGTGCCAGAGATCTGCAGCGACCTTCGGATGGCCTTGGGGTTTCCCTGTGCTTCTGACAAGGCTTTTGTATACACAAGAGGCTTTGGCGGAGGTGTCATTTTTGTTTTCGGCGGACCATAACCTCACGGAGAACTTGAATCGCTCTCTCTAGTATGGAAGCGCCTTGCTGGCACAGTGGTTATACATTGGGTTGTGAAGAGCAACATCAGCAGTTCTCAACCACCAGCGGCTTCTCCAAAGAGGAAACTTTCAATCCCCCTAAAGAATACAGTCTCAGAAACCCCCAGCGCCAGCTTTATCCTGTCCTCCAGGGGTGCGATGGTCAGACCTGACTTGATGCCAGTCAGTGAACTTGTTTGTTTAGTTTTGTGTCAGTATAGTAAAGGCTGAATGTTAACCTTAACGCCCTCCAAATTGGTATTGTAACCATGGGTAACCATGGGCACAGGGCAGAATTTACAACACATCAAAAACACGGTTTATGAAAAAGGGGTTATGGCTGAAGGGGCCTTATTAAGTAGTGAACTACACATGTACAAAAGCACCCGCTAGGGCTCCTCAGACTGACTAGAGGAATTGAAATCTGCTTTTAAACATACCCCACCTGAGGTAAGTAGGAGCACTGGTGGTGTAGTGGTTACCACCTGGGGCGCTAACCACAAGGCCAAAGGTTTGAAACCACTAGCCACTCTGCAAGAGAAAGAAGGCTTTCTTCTTTGCTAAAGAGTTACAGTCTTGGAATCCCAGAGTGCAGTCCTACACTGTCCTTTAGGGATGCTATGACATGGAATTGAGTCAGAGGCACTTAGTTTGGTCGTGGTCTGCTGAGGGAAAGGCTTTTTTTTTTTTTTTACCTTGCCTAGCAATGGTCAGAAAGAATTTAAATAGAGGATGAATTTCAGACCAGATTCGAAATGGAGTTAGGGCTGACTGTAAGCCATAGCCTTGTTCAAACCAAGGGCTCAGAATTTCAGCTCTGAACCTCTGGAAGTCCTACTGACACCTGTCAACCCACTGGTATTTGAAGTGCAGTATCCACGCTTCCAACACACGGCCAACAGCGATGCCAGTTTTTCTTCTTAAAAAAAAAATCAACTGAAGTACGTAGAAGGCACCCCTGGGCCAGGTGTTTCAAGGTGACTGTAATTATATGTTGTGCCTGCCTCTCCACAGAATCTCCCACAGCCCAGAACCAGAGCCTTCCCCCAGGGTGTGGTCTGCCCTCCTACCCATGTCTGGCCCACAAGGACAGAACCACATGCTCCTTGGCTCCCCCCAGGTCTTTTCAAAAAGCATATCCCAATCCCAATGGGTTCGTTCCTGTGGGCTCTCAGCGGCCCTCTCAGGACGCACAGATGTGTTTGAAGACTGCCTCCTCGCAGTCCCAAGCACAGCACCTTTCTGGTGGTATCCCTGGCTGAATGCCGTCCTGGGGCCCTGCCGATGGTGCCGCCCTGTCTCATTTCCAAGGCGGCAATTGAGTGATAATTGCAGGATCCTATTTTGAACAACAGTACAGCAGGAGCTTGACAAAGTTTGTAACTATTTAGATTGAAATCTGAGAACTCTAAACAATTTATTTACAAAGAAAGGCTCAGATAGGTTTTCAACGTGGCTCATAAATCCTCTCTCCCAGACCGCAAAGACAGTGGATACACAGTGCTTCTTCTTGGGAAATCAATTAGCTCTGGACCGGGATTATTCCCTGGGATGGAGGGGCCTCCCTCGGTGTATCGCTTTGGTAATTAACAGACCTGGCCAGGCCGTTGCCAGCACTAATGCGGAAGCAGGAGACACCCGGGGACTTCACTTGAGGGGAGGGGGGGCGCTGGAAGGATGGGGGTAGATGGATTGGGTGAGCACCAGGAGGGAATTCTTCCATCTACCAGGGTTTCCCATCCTCGGTACTGTGGACACGGGGGCTGGATCATTCTCTATTGTGAAGTGCAAAGTGGCTCTTCTCTTGCGTCTTGTGGAATGTCTAGCTGTATCTCAGGCCTCCACGCACTGGCATCCATCCCAGGGTCCCTTGCACCCTAGTTGTGACAAGCAGACATTGCCCATCGTCCTTTTGAACCACGACCATGGGCAATGGCACTTTTTTTTTTTTTTTTTAGGGTTTAGATGTAAGCTGCAGGGGTTAACTATTTTTTCTTTTTCTAAATGCAGATTGATATTTGGATATCATTGCCTTCTCTCCTCTCAGCCCGTCATGAGTACCTCGCTATATAGTTACACATTGGCTAATTCTTCCATCTTTAACCTGAAGCTCTGAAAGGAAACAGCTTTTATCTTCTCTGTTACATGGAGGGGAGCGAGATGGGCTTGAATATCTAGTGCTTGGCACGCATATTTCAATCCTCTGTTCACCCCTCATCCCCCTGCAGTTTCGGGGGAGGGCTGCTGAGAATTCATCAACCCACCCAGCCCTGACCTTCGCCTGTTAACAGCCTCAGGGAAACCTGGAAAGGTCATTTCTAAGCCCAGTTGTAATACCCAGGTTTCAGTTCAAGATCATTCCAGCCTTCTCGCTCTGAACCTCCGTGCCTGCTGCTTGGATCTATACTAAGCACTGTCACCCATTTATAACCTGCACACTCTCCCCTGCACGTAAACTACTTCTTTGCCTTGAAAATACAGACAAGTTGATGGGAAGGCTGCACTTGGGGTCTGTTTTCTTTATTGTTTATTGGCTTGCGGGAGATAAGAAACTAAAAATAAAAAGCACAATGTTTAGACAAACTCAAGAGTGGGAGATAGCACACGTATACTTGCATTTTGCCTTGTAACTCAGGCATTGAAAAAGGACCGACATTTTGCTTTTCTTTTACCCACCGGTGACTGTTGAGTGATGAGCAGGAACAGAGTTTAGGGCAACATGTGGGGAAGCCAGTGACTTGCACAAGACAAACTTCTAAAGCAACTGCTTATCGGGCTGAGATGGCTTTGCGTGTTGACTTCTCTTACTCTTAACACTGGGCTATAAATTACATGGCTCCAGTTCTTTCTTGTAGTCTAATCATTTCTCAGGGGGCGGGGGTTATTGTCTTGTTGGGTCTGTGTAAAACGACACGTCAAATTCTGGCATGAAGAGCTTTTCCATTTGTCTCAAGCAAAGCATTCCACATTGTGCTAAGGAGGTTTTTCAACATAAAGTTGCTCAACAAAGTGTTTATACATGCAAGAATGCAAAAAGTCTAACAGGCAAGCAGACTCTTTCCTCCCTGTAGACTTTTGCAATGAAAGTCTACCGAGTCAGAGAAAACAAAGCAAGTGGTGTTCTTCTTCTTCTTTTTAAATAAACCATTTTGATGTTCCTCTTTAGAATCACACAATGTAAGGGCTAGCCAGAACCTTGAAGAATCTTACCTCTATCATTTTCCAGATTAAGAAATTAATAGTGAAAGGAAGAGTCTTATTCCACATGCAGCCACAACTTCCCACTGAATCAAAGACAAGAACTTATCATGCTTCTGATTCCCAGGTTCCTTCCACTGGAATTTACTGCCTGTCCCCCACAAGAGGATTGCATGTGCCTATCCCAGTGCCTTTACATGGACAATTTTTTGCCCATGGCTACAATGATCTCCCTCAGATGTTCTCATTCATTTCCCATTTTCACATTCCTTCCTTATGGATATGCCTGTTTTATAATAGCAGATTATATCTTCCTATTAGCCCTTCACTGTGCCTGTTTGTATTGTTGTAGTTTTTCATCAAAACACTGATCTCTGCTTACTTTTATGGCCCAGCACTCATCTGTCAAATTTGTTTGACTCTGATGGCTGTGTGGTGCTGTGAGGTTAGACAGGAGGCCCTGGGTATTTCAAATACCAGTGGGGTTTCCCATTATGGAAAGGTTTCACAGGAGTTTCTTGGCTAAGAATGAGCTGGAAAAAAGGAATAAGATATCCCCTTCTAAGAGGTTCACCTCTAAAACATTATGAATAACAACTAAACATTGTCTGACATGGTGCCAGAAGATGAATGAGCCCTTCAAAATACAACTGGGAAGGAGTTGCTTCCTCAAAGTAGAACTGACCTTAATGGTGGGGTGGAGTAAAACTTTCACCTCCATATGCTAATGGGAAGAGTCACCTGCAAGCATCCATGACAAAAGAGAATGGGAGACATCTCAAGTATGAATCTAGGGAAAGGGGAGGTCATCACAAACGAGTTAGAACCCGGAAAACACAAAATCCTAGGAATTAGTTAACTGAAATGAATTGGTATTGGCCATTTTGTATCAAGATGATTTGCTATGTTAGGGATGGCACTTTCAAGAAGAATCCATTCAGCATCAAAAGGAACCTTTCAAGGTCTATCTTAAAGTATGATGCTATCTGTGCTAGGTCCATATCTATAGTCCTAGAAGGAAGACCAGTGATTGAAACTACTCAAAGAGATGCACAAAACACTAAAGGAAAAGAATTGATTAAATTGACTAATTTTACAGCTGCTTCGGCCTGCAGTCGATCTAAAATGCAATTAGGATGCATTGATAATTACTGGACCTGGGAGTGCAAAAATTGGAAGTAAGATGAAGCATCAGTAAATAGTTGGAAAATAGGGTCTTGTGGTAGAAATGAAGCTGGATGTCACGTGATAGAATTTTGTGATGATTAATGATTTCTTTATCACAAATATCATTTCCCCCAAGCATAATAATAACTATACATGCAGACTTCACCATACACAGAAATCACATTGACTCTTTCTGTGTGAAGGAGTCCTAGTTGAGTAGCAGTTATGCCTTGGGCTGCAATATGCAAGGTTGGCAAGAGGATGGGGAAGTGCAATTATCAGAATAAAGCCAAGGGTTGACTTTGGAGTTGACAACCAATTTCTCATTAATAAGTTCATGTTCAAGTCAAGGAAATTGAAAAAAATCCAGAAAGCCAAAATATGATCTTGAGTCAAACCCTCTTTAATTTCCTAAATTTAGGCAATAGTCGAAGAACATATTTGTTACATTGAACGCTTATGATAGAAGACCTGATGACTTGTGGGATGACACTAAGAACATCATACATGATGTAAGCAAAGGTCATTCAAAATACAGGAAAGGAAGAAAACAATAAAGTGGATGCCAGAAGAAACTCTGAGACTTGTTTTTGAATATAAAGTAGTCAAAGTGAAAGGAAGGAATGAAGAAGTAGAAGAGGTAATAAGACAATTTCAAAGGGCAGGTTGAGAATATAGAGCATTGTTTGAAAATTTCCAGATTTGAAGTTAGAAAGTCAAAGAGGAAGAACAAGTTCAGAAGTTCTCAAGCTGAAAGAACTAAAGAAAAAATTCAAGCTCAAGTTCCTCTACTGAAAGGATTCCACGGACAAGGAAGATAGAAGGTGTGATTGTTAGGTTTATTGTGTCGACTAGGCTTCCATAGGAATATGTGGGCAGAGTTTAAAAAGGTTGCAGCTTGATTGGAAGACAATGAGGTAAATGAATTTTTAAGGCTGATCCCTTTCCCTCTTTTTCCCTTGTGATCAGACCAGTGCTTTGCTGTCTGAACTAGTCTTTTGCCCCTATGGGGTGGGCACACCTATGGATCATGTTGCCATACATCGCTCGAGCTTGAGGTTCCAATGAGACCTGCTTCATCATGCTTCTTGAGAATCCAGCAGACTGCTTCACTATACTCCTTACTACTGGCCTCTGCTACACCTCAACCTGTCATCATCCTGGGGTTGCTGCCCCACTCTACTTGTCTTGCCTGAGGGCAAGACTCAGCTGTCTGCTCCCTTGACATTGAACCAACAATATACATGAGTTGAAGGACCTTCAGTTTATTAACTGTTGCACAAAAGTGAGTTGAACTGAGCCGTCTGTACTGTGGTGTGGACTAGTTAGCTGCTATATACCTTCTCACTATATAAACATATCTATCTATCCATCCAACTATCATCTATCTATCTATTTATCTATTCAAAAGTGTCCTGTTTTTTTTTCTCTAGAGAAACACAGAAGGGATACACAGTGTTACTGTACCAAAGAAGGTGATACCTAATGTTCAAGAAGCAATGGTATTGTAGAAAGAAGTCCATACTGCATTGAAGACATTAGTGAAAATCAAGATGTCAGAAATTAGCAGAATAACAATAGAAGTATTTTAACAAATTGACCCTAATGGTAGGCTAATGGAACACTCATTAGCCTATGTCAAGAAATTTAGATGACATTACTTGGCTAACCAATTCAAAAAGATACATTATTTTTTCCATTCTGAAGAAAGGTGATCCATTAGAATGTGGATATTATTGGTTGTAATAGTATAGCAAAAATCCTCTCTAGAAGAGATGGTACTAATATTTTCTCTCACTTAAAATTAATATATAACCCAACACATCCTGCTTGAGGGTCTATTAAAAGTAGAAGGCCAATGAAAAAGAAGACACACAATGAGATGCCTGACACAGTGGCAGCAACATGAGCTCAAACTAACAATCATGAAGATAACTCAGGACAAAGCATTGTTCCATTTTGTTTTACATATGGTTACTATGAGTTGAAATCAATGGGATAAACTTAACAACAACTTTTATACTGTATACTTGTCAGAATAGATGTAGTTTAGTAGTAGACTTCTCACCTTTCATGTGAGAGTCTCAGATTCAATTTCCAGCCAATGCACTTATGCATAGCTAGCTACTTCTCATCTGTCAGTAAAAGTTTGTGCATTGCAATGATACTGACAATGTTTCAGCAGAACTTCCAGACAAACACAGATTTGGAAAAAAAGAATTCTTCTTCTGAAAATCGGCCAATGAAAACCCTATGGATTTTGAGGGTCCTATGTCAAACTAACATAAGAGATGGTGAAGGCCTGAACTCTTTTGCTGTTTGATTGCTCATGGAATAGGTGCCCATGGGCTTGTAACAAACTTAATGGCAACTTCAAAAAGCTTTAAGTTTATTTATGCCATGGGACAATAAAATATTTGCAAAAATTAAATCACTGTTAATTGTACTTCTTAATTAAGAAGTTTCTTAATTAAGAAACTAAGATATAGTTAATATTTATGGAAAGTGCAATATCATAAATGTTCAAGTAAAGGTAAGTAAAGCAATGAAGTACTACGTTCTTCAGAACTTATATCTAGGTCACCAATGACCAAGTCAATTCTGCTCTGTCTCATTTCTCCTTGGTGTTCCCTGGCTTGCTTTCTACGAAATGTACCTTCTGATTTTCCTTCAATGAATCTTTCTCTAGAAGCTATCTAAGTGTTTGAATGGACCAGGTAGAGTTACCATATTAACAACAACAACAAAAGTACACTGCTTTTCTGGAATTTAAATTTAGTAACTTTTCTTGCATTGTTTTCCCCAAAGCCACATCCATAATTTTTTATTGTAGGGATGATCTTCATGTTTACATTTTAACTTTGTGCCTAATTTGTTCCATTGCTGGAACAGAAAAATCAATGTCCTCCACCCAGTTAACCCTCTCCCTTTAGTCAAAGACCCCACTATGCATGCAGTGGCCCAGCCAGTAACCTCGATTTCTGATACTCATATTCCCAATTCCCATCAATGACTTCCAAAATGTAATCCTACTCTGACAACTTCACATCATCTTAATTTCAGCAATTGTCCTTCATCTTCTTCCTGGATCATGCTACAATTGCCTTATCAGTCTCCCCATATCCATTCTTGTCCCACACAGTCTGTTTTCTTCTGGGCAGGTGATTTATTTTACAGATGTTATCTCCTTTAGTCCAGGTTATGACACTCCATAAAACAAAATTTTCCAAAGTTAAATAGCTTGTGTCTTCAAAAAGATAAGCATATAGTTCATATATGAGCCTTAAATTTTGCTCCTAGATTTATTATATACAAAGTCTTGAAAATAGAGATTCAAGCAGTTCCTTCCACCCCAATATCAATTGTTCCACCATTGACAATAGTTACGAGGTAGAATACATCCAATGGTTGGGTAGAGTCATGAAGTGCAGTGCATACTTACAATGGAATATTATTCAGTCATGAAGAAACATGAAGTTCAAGTTCTAGAGAGCCTTATCCTCACTGGAAGGTCAGATTCAAAATAACAAGCTGATCCTGTTTATGAAATTTCTAGACCAAGCAAATCCATTGGTACAAAGGAAGTTTAGTAGTTATCGAGGTCAGGGATATGAAAATGAAGAATTAAGAATTAAAACTTTTTTCAAAGATGTCTAACTTTATCACTTAGTGCTGGCATAAAAACAAAAATATACCATAACTGGGTGGATTTGAAGAGCAGAGATTTTCTCATAGTTTTTTAGGCAAAAAGTCCAAGTCACAATTTCAGTCATGCTGACTTCTTTTGTGGGCTTCCTGTCTAGATTCAGGTGTCTATTGGTGATTGTGGACATCCCTTTGTTTCTAGATGGGTCTATAGGTAACATCTGCCTTTTTCCTTTGTGCATTTCTGTACTTATTTTGCTTTTTTTATAAGACACCCTTGAAAGTGATTAAGCTTAGGATCCACTCGATTCTACTTGTTCATTGTTGTTTTAGGGGCTACACAATCAGTTTAATCTCATAATGATCTTCTGTGTAATAGTCAAAGCCTTGTGTCATCCTGCAGCTTCCTCATAATTATTGCTATAATTGAAACATTGTTGCAACCACTGAGTCAATCTATCTCTTTGATGGGGCTTTCTAGTGTGACTGACCCTTCTCTGTGCATTTTGTTCTTTTCCAGAGATTGGTTCCTTCTGATAATTGTCCAAAGAATCAAGTTAAAATTATCCCCATTTTGATGGAGAATATTTCTGTCTTCACTTTTCATTGTCACATTTTCTCCTTGTCACATTTGTCACACTTATGAGATGATTTAAGGACCAGGACCAGCACACCTTAGTTGTCCAAGTGCCATCGTTGTTTTTAAACACCTTGAAGATATCTTTTTCAGTACCCAATGCTGTATGTCATCTCCTTTCTTGTCTAGCCACTTCCAGGAATAGTGATTGTCTGAGAAGAATGAAATCTTTGATAATTTCAATTTTCCCCCAGAAACCATGATGCTGCTTATTGTTCCATTTGGGAGGATTTTTGTTTCCTTCACATTCAGATGTAATTTATAGTAAAGTTCTTTTATTATCATAGAGTTATCTTCACTTTTGGCAAAGAAGATTGTATCATCTGCATATGTGAGGTTGTTAGTAAATCTTTCTGTATGCACTCCCATGTCCCATCCTTCTTTGTAGAGCCCAGTTTCTTGGATTATTTTTTCAATGCACCAATTGAATAATATAGGTAAAAGGATACCAACTTTTTCCATTTTGAAATGATCAAAGTACCCCCTTGTTCAAATGATTATATATTGATTCATAAACAGACATTATGTGGGTGCCATTAAATGTTCTGAAATAGAGCTTTATTGAATATCACTCATAATTTGTTAAGATCCACACATCCAAATGCCTTCATGTAGTCAACAAAATACAGGTGGACATTTTCCTGATATTATCTGCTTTTAGCTAAGATCCATCTGGTAGCAGCAATTATATTCTTCACTCCATGTCCTCTGCTGAACTCAGCCTCTATGTCAGCATGATCTCATTATGTAACAAAACCCCCTATATTTCCAAATAGGATTACTTTTACAGTATATGTACTTCTCACATATGAACACTATCATTATTTGGCATTGCAGATGAATGGCAATAATAAAAAATCTGTCAGACAGTTGTGTCATCTTTGCTGGGCCGGGCTTCTCAAGTTTGGCAGTAATCTCCATAATGAGAACTAATACAATGTAATCAACTCTATGATGGCAGAGGGAGGCCCCCTGGATCAGGTCACAGTCTTGATGCTATTGGGATAAAGACTTGTTAGGTGGGTGGCCTGCTCTCTTTCATAAAGCTTCGATGGGAAACCATGCTGCTTCTGCTGGATCCTGCATCTGATTCATTGGCCTCCTGCCATGTTGCCTGTCCATCCCAAGAGTCATCAGTGGACTTCCGACTTACATTTTAGTTTGCATCACCCTGTAATCTCCCTGCTCTGTCTGTCTTCCTGCTTTCTGATTCTTAAGCCCCCACAGCTACTCAAATCTAGAGAAGCCTTCAGCTTCACATTTTATGCATGAACTTGAACCAGACTGCACTTACCACTTCTACAACCACGTGAACATTTATTGATATAGATCTCCTTTTATACACATACACTGATTTTTCTTCTCAAGAGAACCGAGGCTAACATACCAACTATATTGTGTATTCATGACCTACATCTGGCAAGGGCAAACACTGAGGTGTGAGGCAAGAGTAACTTAGGTTGTGATGGTTACAGCATCTATCAATTTGGGTAGGCTATGCATCTCTGTAGTAATATAATGATGTAATTTTCCAGTTACATAACAATGTAACCATCTTCCATTTTATGATCTGATCTGGTCATCTCACATTCTTACTGCTTTTATCTAAATGAGGGGTAGGTGGTATGATAGACCACTAGGGAATCTATTGTACAACAAAAAGGAGGAGTGATTAGCCTTCAGACTGTATGTATTATTGTTATAATAACACACCCAACATGAATATCATAACAGAAAAACAAAGCCCCCCAGTGCAGTACTAAAAATTTTCATAATAAAATGGCATGCAAAGAAATTAGCATGGAGGCCATAGACAATATGCACCCAACTCTCAAAAACCAGATATGTCAAAACAAGAAAGGAAGTCTACACAGGAAACATTTTCAGTTATTTTCTTTGAGTGGTGATGGTGTAGTTTCCATGTCTTTTTTTGTACCTTTCAGCACATCTCCAGTTTCCTATCATGAATCTGAAAAAGAAAATCTTTTATTTTCACAGTGGTATAGAATGGGTAGGATAGGGGTAAAAATAGCAAGATATCATGGGAAGGAAAAAATCTTGTCAATGAAGATTGACTTATACATTGCACACTTTGATGGTCTGACCCACTCACATCCTCTGTCATCAGATGGACATCTCAAATAGCCATTAGGAGTCCCGGTTTTCAACTGTGAAAACAGAACCATAGATAGAGCACATGAGTTTCTCTCAGCATCTGGTGTGTGTGTGTGTGGTGGAGACCCTCCTAGTATGCTCTTCTGTGTGCCTCCTGGGTTTGCTGAATAGGCTACCACGGGCTGGCCCATTCCATGAAAAAAAAATTGCTGGGCAGCAGCATTTCCCAGAACTGTCATGGGGGCTCAGTTCAGGCCCGGCACTTCCTTTGACCATAGGGATCTACATTGTTTCTGACTTGGATAGAGGATGAAATCGGCATGCAGGCCAACACTTCCTCACAGGCCTCCAATGTAGGGCAGTCTCCACCCTGGGCCATGATGGAGCCAGGATGGGGAGTGCCCACCCTCCCCTTACATGTTATTCTGTACTCCTGAGCCATTTGCCAGGAATGTGAAGGTGAACAGGTGGCGAGGGGGGGGGGGTCCAGCAAACATAAGTTTCAGGACACAAAATTATATGTGCTTTGTGATTCCATCTATGTTAAAACATGTGCAGCAAAATGCCATGGAAATGTCTTTTCCCTCTGACTATCTTTAAATAATTGGTGATTTTCAGTCCCCAAATTCTGATCAGTTTCTCCATCTGACTCTCTACCAGTTTTACAGATGATGTCTGCAAAACCCAAACTCATGGCCATCGGGTCAATTCTGACACACAGCAACCTGATTGTGAGCCCAGGCAGCGCAGTGGGTTTTCTGCTGGGCTGCCAGTCATGAGGTTAAAAGTTCAAAACCATCACTAGCTCTTTGGGATAAAGACAGGGCTTTTTACTCCTGTCAAAAGGTACAGGCCTAGAAACCCCCAGGGGCAGTTCTGCCCTGTTCTGAGGGCCACGATAATGAGATGTCTGGCTCTTTCATGTCATGCTCATTCTTTCCTTTTTCTTTTTGTCTTAAGCAAAGTGACAAAAACAAACCTGGTTGCCACGGAGTGGCTCGGGGATCACCCGATTTTAAGTCAGCATAGAACTGACATAAAACCTAAAACATGAAAACAAAAGTCAAGGGATTTCCATATGGCTGTTATTTGTTTGCTTTCCTTTTTTAGAAACAGATCACCAGTCCTTTCTTCTAAGGTGTCTCCAGATGAACTTGAACCTACCACCTTTGAAGTGGACTTCCCATGCTGCTCTCCATTTGACATGAGGCTAAGAATAGGGAGCAAGGTCTAGAAGGAGAAGGTCACTGGACTGGCAAGTATTTACAGCAGGACAGCATCATTTCCCACAGCCTGGCTTGCTGGGGCTCTGCTTCCTGGAACCATGCTGTGCGGCCTTGGCAGCCTGCTTAGTGGGCAGTGACCCAGTGTCCCTTGGGCAGGACTTCTGGACGCCACACTCTGTCTATCCCAGCAACATTTGTTCTATTGGCATAGCTAGCTCATTGATGCTCAAAAGGAATATTATGGGGGATGCTTGTGTCATAGAGCATGTAGGAACACAATTTTAGTTGACTTTTGAGTTCAATGAGTGCTGAGAGGAAATGGTTCATTTGGATTGTTTTCCTTTTTTTTCCTTTTCTACCTTTTTCTCAGCAGCACAATGTCTTATGAGCCTGTCTGAGAATGCAAAGGAGAAATGAAAGTTACGGAGGGTCCTTGGCTGATGTAAATGTCTCATGCTTGATTGCTTAACTAAATGTTAGCAGTTCAAACCCACCCAGTGGTATCACAGAATAAAATGACTTGTGATCTATTTTTATCAAGATTTTAGTCAAGAAAACCATAGCGATAGATAGATAGATAGATAGATAGATAGATAGATAGATAGATAGGATAGATTATTAACTCTAATTCATGAAGACCTCCTAACAACAGAACTAAATGTTCATGTGAGTCTCTAAATCTTTGGCATGTTTGAGTCCCTCATCCTTATGGATCCTTTATTTTGCTAACTCCCACGATCTCCAGCAATCAATGTTTCTTGATGATATGTCTAAAGAGGCCAATTGGACAATGTTTTGTTGTGATTCACAGCATCTTCTCTGATTAAATTTTCAGAATTTGATAACCAGACTTTTCTTCTAGTTTGCCTTACTCTGGAAGCACTGCTGAAACCCACATCCCATGGGGAACCCTGCTGGTGATTGTATACAGAATCACAGCAATATCCAAGCCACAAAAAAACAGACAGGTTTGAAATATTGCCACCTATATTTGAATAGTTCCCAGGGGTCCACACTGAGATTCTTGTGTGTTGTCACACTAGTTTTTCACAGCCCTAGAAGCAAATGGTATTATCTCCATTCTATACCTAGAAAACGGAGTCTCAGAAGTGGTAACTGGACTTGCTACGAAGGAATATCATCTGGATTTGAATTCCTCACTGAATATATTTTTTCAAAGATAAGCCCTCTGAATAACCACCCTGCCTTTTTTATTTCCCTAGCTGAGATAATAAAAATCTTTGAGCCATATAGCTGGTGAAATGTTAGTAATTGAGAACAAATAATTTTTGTGACCAGGAAATTTGTGACCAGCTCACACCAAGTCATTATTGGATACCCATTGACTTTCAGGGTTCTCTTACCTACTCTGATATTCAAAAGTCCGAAGGTCTTGTTTGAAGGATGAACTTAAAACTGTGGGGCTAGGGAGCACCTTAACAGACCCATAGGTAAGCCCTGGCCCTCTTCCAAGTGCCAGATGTCCTCTGGAAGCCCATCCCTGGGAGGAGACCAGCTTGCGCTTGAACATCGACTCACCTCACCCATGGCTGCTCACACGCACAAACACTCTTCTTCACATTGAGTTAAAATCTGTCTCATTGCTTCACTTCCATGAAGGTGTAGACTATCTCTAGGCAACCGCTTCTGTCTTCCTCAGATGGATATGCTGACCTGTTCTGTTGCTTGGGTTGCACACTGCAGGGCTCCAGGGGGCACCCTTCACCCAGACTCAGAAAGGACTGGCAAGTAGCGTGGGTTGAGCAATGCCTCAACCTTGGCTAGTCAAGCCAAGTCTCATCCTGACTCTCAATCCTTCTGTCTGTCTCCAGTTGGAAATAGATCCTTTGGAGTAGTTCAGTGAGCGGTAGTGAGCTTCCAAGATCCCTTCTTGGATGATTCTGACTGTGCTCGTAGAGAAGAACACCCTAATCATTTAGGCATGCACACAATGGAAGTTACTGCCTTTCACAGAACGAAACTAAAAGTTGGATTTTGTTTTCTAACCTGGAGTCATCCATTGCCTATCATTTGACTCTCTGCCCTTGAAAGGAGAGAAGGTGTGTATATAGCAGTTTTTGAGTTTGTCCTTCAGAAGTTCCTTGGTACTCTAAAATAGAATACATTCTTTTTAAGTATTTAAATATCAATTTTATTTCATTTTAAGACTTGGAGAACCCTGTGGAAACTAGTGTTGGTAAATACTTGTTTTCTGACCAATTTTCCATCTTACATTACAATAAAAATGTACATGTATTTTTAGGTGCACACTCTTGTCTGTGCCATCAGGGCAAGGTACCAGGGTGGCATGAATGATTTGCTCTTGCCTAGGAACTCTAGTGGTAGAGGGAGTTGGGGGTGGGTTGAGCTGCCAGCTGCTGGGTCACTGGTTTGCACCCATGAGCTACCTCTCAGGAGAAAGGCGATGCTTTCTATTGCCATAAGACTTACAGTCTCTGGGACAATTAGATCCAGTCCAACAGGATCACGATATATCAGAATGGATTTGAT
>PVJH01010507.1:0-58862 GCA_004026705.1 Nesogale talazaci
AGGTGTGCTCCCTTCTTGATTTGGTCCATTTTGGGGACTCAGACCGCCTTCCTTCCCTGCTGTGTGTCTCGCAAAATGACCTTTGTCGCTGTGTGTAGGAAGACAGTGTGACAGGCCCTGTTGTTGTTTTCCCAGTCCCCCCTGTGGCTTAGGTCACCACAGGAGCTTAGTCCTCTGAGCATCGTGGCAGGAATCAGGACAGCATGGGGACCGGACCGGCTTTCCTTCTCTTCCTCCATTTCCACCTGTCTCCATGTGGATGTGTCTTGCTGGTCACTTTCCGCCACCTTTTCTCTGCCACACTCACTTACATTCAGGGAGTCAGTCTGGTTCTGGTTATGGCCAGGCCTGTAGCTCTCTCTTTTGTCAAATAGGTGCACAAGCAAATGCAGTGAAGGAAACAGATAGCACCCAGATATCAAAAGCTATACAGTCTGGGGCCTCAAAGCTTGAAGATAACAGCCAACTAGCCGAGAAGTACCCAAGTCCACACAGAAGAAGCACACCAGCCAGAGTGGCTGGGAGGAGTCAAAAGGATCAGATCTCGGGCATCAAACAGGAAAAAAACCCACATTATTGTGTATGGACTTTCCTGAGATGATCACTGAGGACAAGCGGGGAAAGGAGAAAGAGTGGAAGATAGTTAATGGTACCCAGCTATCAAGACAATGCCTGAGGTCTCAAACATTTGAGGATAAGCAAACAGTGCAACAAGGCCTGCCATAGAAGAAGCACACCAGCCTGTGCGACCATGAGGAGTGGAAAGAACCAGGCCATCAGGTATCAAAGAACAAAAAACATATCAAGTGGCCACCCTCTTGTCATGATCGCTGAGGACAAAAGGGTGCAGAGGTAGACAGAGCCAAGGAAATTGATGGTGCCCAGCCAACAAACGGTAAAGTAGCTGGTATCTTAAAGGCTAGAAGGTGAACAAGTGACCATCCAGTGCAGAAACAGCAAAGCCCACATAGAAGAAGCATACCAACCTGTGTGATCAAAGGGATCGAATGGAGCAGACATCAACCATCAAAGAACAAGGATTAAATTAAGAATGAGGGGGAGAGCAGGGTGGGGACCCAAAGCCCACTTGTGGACAATTGGACACCCCCTTACAGGGGAGTCATGGGGAGGAGATGGGTCAGTCAAGGGGTAGTGAGGTAGCAATGATGCATAAAACTTTCCTCTATTTCCTGAAGCTTTCCTTCCCCCAACCACCACCCCAACCACCCCAACCCAACTCTGCCCTGCAGTTCCAGCTGGACTGGAGGAGGTGCACTGGCAGAGATGGGAGCTGGAAACGCAGGGAACCAAGAGCAGATGAACCCCTTGGGGTCAGACATGGGATTGGAGTTGCTGGATTGGTGGAGGGAGGGTGGAATGGAGAGAGGAAGCCAGCTATGGGGATCTGCAAACTGTCTCCTTTCCGAAGGACGGACATAGGGAGGACTGGGCAGGGGGAGATGTCAGGCAGTGTAAGTTATGACAAAACAATAATGATTGCAGAGTAATGAGGACTAGTGGGAAAGGGGGAGAAGTTGGAGGGGAAGGATGGGGGCCTGATATCAAGGTCCCAAGTGGAAAGGCAGATGATGGGAGAATGTTGACAAGGGCAGGAAATTGGGGTTGCTTGGCACAGTATATGTAACTATGTATTGAACTATGTATGATGAAAAGTGATGTATGAGCCCCCCAAAAATGACTAAATAAAAAAATATTTCATAATAGCAGCTTTTGTAAAATTACCCACAGAGAATTCTCATGCATTGTTCCTTAGCCATAGTGTACATTACTTCTCTGATTCCCCATTTAACCCTTGTCTTGACATCCCTCGTCTTAATTACCAGAATGTCTAAGTACGAGTTGGATCCTAATCCATAGCTTACAGTACCTTTGAAAGACAAGTGAGGCATACAATCTGTGTGTCTTCATTGGGTACCAGTTTCCTTACCATGAAAGGGATACATGGATGCATGACAAGATAGTTGCTCGATTTAAAAGTAAACCTCTGTGAGTTGGTTTATTATATTCTTTTGAATCTTCAATCTAAGGAACAAAGCGCTCTGCAATAGGTTTTCAAAGTCATATCCAATGCACCCCTTCATAAAGGATACAACAGTCTGTCTAATGCTTACTTTAGTGCTCATACATCTGCTATGTTCTATCCTTTTTTAACTGAGTTAAAGCTGGAGGGAAATGCACTGTTTGAGAGGCATTGGCTATTAACAAAAGCATACAGTAATGCTTGACAACAGATTGATCCAGCTGTCTTATTTCCTGGCCCCATGCAAAATAAACACATAGAGTCTTTGGGAAAAGACCTAGTGATCTACTTCTGAAAACAAGCAAAGGAAAAACGGCCATTGAAAATCCTTTGAAGCATTGTTCAACTATGGATACACCGCAGATAATCATAAAGTAGAATCTACTTGAGTCTAAGTGGATTGGTTGGTTCTTGTTAATAGTTATTAAGAATTTCACAATAGCAACATCAGCATATTAAGTCCATTATAGGGCCTTGTGTGATGGCATAGGTTACATGAAGCTAGATGTAGACAACAGAGAAAAAAGTCATCGTTATTAGACCTTTGTTCACGTCTCACATAGAATAATTTCCGCAAATGGGTCTGAGTGTACTAAACAGCACGAAGATTCTTTCTGATTATCTAGCACATTTGTACATAGCTTGGAATTGACTTTAAAAGATCACAAAAGACTTTCCCCAAGCTCACTGGCCATAGCTAGGATAAGGAAAAAGAGCCCCCCCTCATCAGTTCTCCCTCTTTCCATTCAGTTGGAAAAGGAAAAGGAAAGCAGTTAAAGAATGCCTACCTTCCTCAGAACCTCTTTATATTAACAGTACAACACAGCAGAAACAAAGATCTTATCATCAGGCATATATAGGATGAAAGTAGGATGTGGTATCTATCACAGGCTCTAATAAATGACATTATTTACATTAAGGACTTTTAGTTGGAGAGAAAACAAGACCATTCATGGAAAGGGGAGATGTCCTTTCTAACTCAGTGGCAAAGAGTCTGCATCCCCTAGGTGAAGTTCAGCTGGAGCTCATAGGATCGACTTTGAGACACAGACACTGCTGGTATCATCCATCTCTCTGACACATGCAGGGCTTCATTGTGTGACTGCCAGACACAGTCTGCTGAGATGAGAATGTCACAGAATACAGAAAAGAAAGTGATGCTGCAGGGTGTGGCGTTGCTCTTATCTCTAAATGGCTCCATAAGCAGATCGAGAGGGCATTATTTTGAAATGAGGAAATGAAATACAACACACAACTATCACAATCAATGCAGGCAGTGCAGGGGCTAAGAGACGGCTGTGCAGGGAAAGCATCAAGTCTCTGTGTTAGCCGGTGAGGGAGGGACGGCTTCATTTACAGAGTAATAGTCCCTGTGCAGATGCAGTGTCATCAGATCAGCTGCCTCTTGGGATTGATTATATTCTAACCTCTCCCATTTCTCAATTTCTGAGCCAAAAATGGCAGAGTGCCTAGCAAGAGAGACATCTCTCAGTCATCACTGAGGGGGGAAATTAAGACTGCAGGGTATGTGTAGACAAAGGGAAACTCCATGTTCAGTTCACAAGTGACCGTCCTCACTGATGATAAAAGAAAAATACAAAAAGAAAGCATGACAATTGACTTAGAACAAATAGACTCATAAGGAGTTTTGGAAGACAACTCAGTCAAAATATTATTATATGATCTTTTGAGGTTTGTGTCTGACCAGAGAATGTTTAGGTTAAGCAAATGTTTATGATAATCTCAAATGAGGAACATTTATAGTTAGAGCAAATCCATATCTTATCACAGTTCACTGTCATTTGTGAACATTATATAGCATACTATAATATTAGGACATATAATCAATTGTCCTGAAGCAACAGTCATGACATCAAGTGGTATATTACACTGGACAGATCAATTGCAAATTAACTCTTTAATGTGATAAAGAGCAGAGGCTTCACTTTTGAGGATGAAGGTGCAGCACCAGACCCTAGCCATGTTCTTTCAAATCATTTCCTTTACTTTTGAAAGTTTGATAATAAATAAGCAAGGCTGGAAAATAATTTTATTAGCATATTGAAAAATCATGTCGAGTCTACCATGGTGTGCCACAGGAATGAGCAAAACTGTCTTGGAAGAACTACAATCAGAATGTTCCTTTGTCTCTTGTATTTGGGGGCTATTATGAGGAAAGACAGGCTTGTGAAGAAAGACATCCTGGATGGTAAAGTAACAGCTCATCCAAAAGGGGTCGACTTTTAGCAAAACACAGATTGATACAGTGGCCTAAACATAGGGCTCCAACATGACAGTCCTACTGAGGACGGCACAGGACTGGACAGTGCTTTGTTCTGTTGCATGCAGGGTCACTGCACATTTGAGCTCAGCCGATGATACCTAACAAAACCAGTACTATGCTTTCGGGTACATGATTTCATCTGTCATCTCTATACACACAATATTGATTCATTTTGAATTATCTCATACTGTATCATGATTCTATAGTTTCACCTCAGCCTTTAATGAAAAAAGAAAGTCTTGGCGAAGGGGACAATCAGTGTAAAGTCTATCAGAAGGCATCTCAACCTGTCCTCCAGTCCTTGGCCAGAAGCATCCTGGATGGAGGCCAGGTAACTCTCGTTATTTGTAAAGCCAAGGCCTATTTGTCCAGGCTGTTGTATAAAACAAATCCATTGCCTCATTCCTCATACCCTCTCTACAAAAGGAAAAGCTGACAGCTCTTCCCAAATTCAGACAGAATACTGTGCACAGTTAAATAGGCTAAAAAAGTATGCTGCCAAATTGGCTGGCACGTGGATTACACTCTTTCTAGGGTTTCACCAACACCCACCAGAGAATCCCAATATGGAAGAAAAAGCTCATGGTCTTCTATGTACATAGGATTTGGACTCTTAAAAACAAAATAGTCTATCTTATCAGGACTCAAAATTCCTCAGAATTACCATGAGGGAGGTCTAGGAACCAACATTTCCTCTTTAAAATACATCCTAATTCAGAAAAAGTTGCAGTCACACTGATGAAGCCTGACACAGTCTCAGTTATGCCCATCTAGAGAACAAACCCTTTATATACCCAAGTTCTTCTTCTGAAGTATCATCATCACATTGATCACAAACGTGCTATGCTTAAAAAATTGTAACAAGTAATTCATAATAGGTAACTTTTATTGCAGTAACTTACCTTGGTTGTGAAGTGTTTAAAGCAACTTGGGTTCTAGTCAAACAGTTGAAATTCACCAACTTCTCCACGAGACAAAAGTATGGCAGTCTGCTTCCATGAAAGTGTAGAGCCGTGGGAGCCCTGTGAGGTAATTCTAATCTGTTTCAGATTAGAATTATAAACTGGAACTGACACAATGATAATAGGTTTATCGGTTGTCGTGTGTTGAGAATTGAGCTTCAGATGTCATGCTAGTAATTTTTAAAGATGTTTTATCTTATTTCATCATCACCATAATCTGGAAATTACTTCAACTTTAAAGATGTAAATGCTGAACTTTAAAGAATTTAAGACACATAGTCCAGTTATGAGTATAGAATCAGCACTCAAACTTAGGTCACTCTAATTAAGACTTCTATTTCTGAATTGCTTCCCATATAATTCAAGTATCTTAAATTGTGAACAATAGGGTTTTCACTCTCAATGTTTTCATCAGACTTTTTTTTTCTATGTGTAGATCTATGAGCTTCCATGACAGATAATATTTGCATGCGTTAGCTCTTGGAGAATTAAAAATAGATATTAATACATTTCAATTAATTTTGAGAGAGAAAAAATATTTATGGCTGTAAAAAAAACAAGAAAAAGAATTGGAACAGTATAATGGTGCATCAGCTGTTTTGCCTCTCCTGATAAGGCTTCTCGCCCACCCTAGAGATTGATCTTTCTCTTTCTCTCATTTGTTTAATGACAGACCTCTTTACACTCATATCGAGTGAAGACTGACTCTTATGTGACTTCTTTTCTCATGGAGTACGAGCCAAACTTTGTCATTGTAAGGACCACATTCCCAGTGGCTGCAGGGCTTCTGGTGGCGATCAGGAGATTGGAAAACTCCACAACCTCAAAACACTCCATCAAGCCATTCAGCCAGTGGCATTTCACATAATGCTACATGATTAAAGACCATGAAGGTTAAGCATTCTAACCAGACACATATGTCTAGCAATAGTCTTTTGAAAACCCCCCATTCTGAGGAACCATCTGGACATTCCAGGTGATCTCCATGCCTACTGATGGGGGTTTGCTCCATGATACATAATAGCTTGTGTAATCCAGCAGAGAATGTATTTGATGGCTGCTTTTGTTTTAATTTCTTTAAGGAGAGAGCCAAAGATTGACTTCACTTTCATCAAAAGAATATTAAGTTACACAAAATTCCCTGGATCTTGAAGAGGCTACAATTTAGAACTTGTTCCTGACCAGTGTAAGAATGCATATTCCAAATGTGACTCTGAAAAGTAAAATTACTCTGAGAATAATAGCTGAAGTTACTTTAGAACAGTAAGGACAGTATTGTTTTAATAGATTCTCTCTCTCGCTCAGTGAAAATTCATCAAATCCGAGAGCGAAAACAGAGGATGAAAGAAACTAAAAAACCAAGACTTCAATACTAGACCAGAGACTTTAAGACTAAAAGGACAGGATTTTTTTTTCTCAAAAACATAGCAGCCATTACATATGATGAAGCAAAGACTGAGTTATTAAACTTGGAAGATTATAATGAAGGTTCAATAATAATAGGTAGAAGGAGTTCAACTGTTATTTTCAAATCTGATCATCTATAACATGGCCAGCAAATTGTTGGGAAAATTGTTTAACATTGTAGATACTTTCTTAAGAAGATTTCTCCATCCTAAAACCAAAGGTAGACAGAAGTATCACCTGTAATAAAAAAAATAGGTAAACATAATTTTAATAGGCACACATACATGCAAGCGCACATGAAATAATATACATAAACATATACATAGAAAATATAACTTTATATATAAATACACATGTAAATATACGTATGTATATATTCACATATGCCGTTGTTCTCATTGCCAACAAGTTATTTCTGACTCATATGTAGCCCCAGTTGGTTTCCAAGACTAACTGCTTGCAGGAGTAGAAAACCCAGTCTTTCTCCCACAGAGCTACTAGTGCTTTCAAACTGCCACCCGTGCACTGGTATATTGCAGCACACGTGGAACCACTCCACCACCGGGGCTCCCGAAGTTGTTAGGTACCCTCAAGCCATTTCCAACTCATTGTGGCAACACAATGAAACACTCCCAGTCTTGCACCATCCTCAAAATTGTTATAGTTGAGTCTATGTGGCAGTCAATGAATAGATTCATCTTGTTGTGGGTCTTCCCCTTTTATGCTGCTGCTCTACTTTACCAAGTATGATAACCTTTTATTGGCATTGTCTTTCCGCATACCATGTTCAAAGTCCCTAAGACAAAATCTAGACATCATCCCTTATAAGGAACAGTCTAATTGTCTTTCTTCTAAGACATATTTGTCTGTTCTACAGTATACAGCTCGTGGTTTTTGAAGCATTATTCATTGCACCCATAATTTAAAAGCATCTATCCCCCTCTCCTCTTCTTTATTCACTGTCCTGCTTTCACCCCTCTATGAGGCAATTTAAAATACTACGGCTTGAGCATTGTGCACCTTAGTCATCAAGTGATATCTTTGCTCGTTAACATTCTACACAAGTCTTGTGTAGCATATTTATCCAATGAAATACCTTCCTTAATTTCAATACTGGTAATCCATAAGTTTATGAATCTAAGTAAAATGAAATCCTTGACGACTGCAATGTTTTCTCCATTTATCATAATGATGCTCATGTGTTCAATGATGAGGATTTTTATTTTCTTTACATTGAGCTATGATGCTTATTGAAGATAAAAAAACAAAGAGGAGTGGTGGATATGTGTGTGTATGTGTGTGTGCGCGTATATATATATATATATATGTATATATTCATTTCCTCTTATGAACTGTTAGTTTCCCAAGATGTTTGCTGTGCAAAAATAGATGGTATTGTGAATAGTAAAGCAAGAGGAGAAATCTCAAAAGAATCCAAAAACTCTCTGCCATTAAGTCAACTCTTCCACAGAGGCACCTTTGAGGATAGGGTAGCCCTACCCCTAACGGCTTCGGACACTTTTAGTACCGAAGTAGAAAGCTTCATCTTTTCCCTACTAGTGGTTTCCAGTTGGTGGTTGCAAATCACTGGCCTGGTCATTAGAAGTTCAACTTGTACTTCAATAAGCCTTAGGGATCCTTGATGATACCTGCATGGTTTATTAAGCTATGTAAATAAACATTATCAATAAATAGAATCTTTTCCCCAGGAAATGCTTTTCCAGCAAGTACTCTCTTAACTGGATATCTCTGTGCTATTTGTTGTTGTTTGGTACTGTCCAGTAAATTGTAACTGCTGGCTAACCTGTGTATAGCAGAGCACTGCCTGTTTCCCTGCCATCTTTCCAAATGTTATGCGTAAGTGTATGGAGCAGCCACTGTTCAATTCATCATGTATTGGAGCTCCTTTTTTAAAACAGACCCTTTTCCAGGCAGGATATCCTTTCCCCGGAACTTGTCTTCCCTGAAAGTACATGTATGTAAATTACATGAGGAAAAAGCATCAAAAACCTTGGCTTTTTGGAGAATTCTAGTTCTACTTCATTCATATATATATTTTTTTCTGGAAGAACTAGACTTTTTCAATATTTGTTTCCCCAAACTATAATTCAAAGGTATTGATTCTTCCTTAATTTTCCTAATTCATTGTCCAATTTTCATATGCCTACGAGGTAATCAAAAATATGCCTACCGCAAGGACACCTTCTTCCTCAAAGTGGCATTCTTAATCTTCAGTTCTGTACATAGATCTTGTACATCAGGTCTGCCCAATGTAATACATTCTTTGATTTCTTGACCACAGCATCCGAGAATCTTCACTATGAATCTAGATAAAATTAATATATTTAACAAATCCATCTTTTCATCTGACTATCATGATGTCTACTGTTCCAGTTTTGAAAATTTCATTTTTGTTGACATCTAATTTTCTTATGTCATACTTTGTTTATTCTGTGTTCTAATTACTAAATGATGCCCACAACTATTTCTTCCCATTTTGGGGTGTGTCCTGTCAATTAATGTATGTCCTGAAAGTTTTACCAATCCATGTCACTGTGGTGTACTCTGTTTGAGGAGGCAGCTCTTCTCTATCAAAGTTTTATTATAAATTAGGTGTTGGGGCTGAGCCCCGGTGGCGTAGTAGTTGTGCACAGGACTGGGATGGAGGCTCAATTCCAGCAACAGCTCCACAGGAGGAAAGGCTGGGCCTTCTACTCCCACCACCAGACACCAGTGATGCCGAAAAAAACAAAAAAACAAAACTAAACAAAATTATGTGTTAGTTCACATTAAAGATAATCAACTTTTACTCAACAATTTAGACCAATAATCAAACTCTCCAATCAATTACCTTTCACCTATCCTTTGACTGTCTTTCATTTCAGCATACTAAATACATTTGAAATGTAGAGCCCATTACTTTAAGCACTCTCCTTTGCTTCCCCAAACCCCACATGGCAATTTCCAAAGCTATTTCTTTTTGGTTCATGTCTCTATTTTATGATCTGCCCCTCCCCATATCAGAGGTATCATAGAATGTTTGTATTTTGGTCTGTGACTAATTTCACTCCACATAATGTTCTCCAGAATGACTTCCAACTTGAGGGGCTTATCTTCCAATGCCGGCTATATTCTGCTGCTATTTATAACACTTTAAGTGACTAACACCTGATAAGTGGATAATCTTGTTCTTATTAATAGTCTATTCTTAGTCTAGAAGTTTTATTGAAACCTGCTCTTTCTGGGTGACCTTGATAGCATTGGTAATACTTGTGGTGAAGTTCTTCCAGCATTGTAAGTCACTATATATACATATTTGTATACATATAAATATATATATATAATTGGACTTTCCAATGAATAATTTATTTGACTACAAATTAATTTATTTAAAAGATACAAAATGGATTTTTATAAATATATTTAAAGAGTAATGATGTATATTAGACAATTGACTATATTGATTTAATATTCATGACTTGAACTCTACAATATAAACTATGAATGTCCACACTAACATGTAATGTGTAATTTTGCTGAAAGAACAGTTGATATGAGTAAAAATTTATTCAATGCATTGATTCATTCTTAATTTTCCTTATTCAATACCAAAATGTACATGCACATAATATGACTTAAAATACTATGACTTGGGTGGGACATATTAGCCCTAAAATAACATCCCTAAAATAACATAAGTAAGATCTCTCGTGTAGCAGATTTTCTCTATGTAGTGCACCTCGTTGATCTTTTCACTGCTGCGTCCAAAAACATTGACTATAGATCCACGCAAGACAAAATTCTTGACCACTTCAGTCTTGTCTGCATTTATGAAGATGTTAGCTAGTGATCTAACACGAATCTTTCTGTTTTCTTTACTTTGAGTTACAATCCTCACTGAAGACTGGAATCCTAAGTCTTCATCAGCAATTGTTTCAAGATTTCTTTAGTGTCAATAAAAGAGGTTTTGTAATTTACATATCCCAGGTAGTTAGTAAGTCCTCTGCCAAACCTAATGCTGCATTCTTTATATTGCTCAGGCTCTATGATAATTTGAATAAGTATGTTCAAAGGATGCAACCTTGAAGCACACCTTTCCTGATTTTAAACCGTGCAATATCCTCTTGTTCTTCTGCACAACAGCCTCGTGGTCCACATTAAGGTTCAATATTAGTATATTTAAATGTTCTGGAATTCCCACGGTTCTCAAAGTTATCTGTCGTTTGCTATAATCCACACAATCAAATACCTTTAAATAGTCAATAAAACAAAAGTATATATTTTCTTTTTCTAAATTATTAGTATTACCTCATTGCTCTTCTTTTTAAAACATTTTATTGGGGGCTCTTATTATAATCCATCAGTAAATTTATTGTGTCAAGCACATTTGTGCATATGTTGCCATCATCATTTTTCTCCACCCTCCCTCACTCATGAACCCTTGATAGTTTATAAATTATTATTATTTTTTCATGTCTTACACTGATCGATGTCTCCCTTCAACCACTTTTCTGATGTGCATTCCCGAGGAAGGGGGTTTTATGTAGATCATTGTGATTGTGATTGGTCCCCCCCCACACACACAAACACATACACCCACACAGTTTTATGTGACATGTATCATTACTCTCATTATTGATCCCCAGGATTTTATCTGCCCTGGATTTATGGTGTATCCAGCTCTTAACTGTACCAGAGTAAATGCTCTGTTCTAGCTGGATTTGTAGGTAGAATTAGTATCATCATAGTAGGAGTGGTGGTAGTGAAGCATTAAAGCATTAAAGAACTAGAAGAAAGTTGTATGTTTCATTGGTGCTATACTGCACCCTGATTGGTTCTTCTCTTCCTTTGGACTTTGCTGTAAGTGGATGTCCAATGTCTACAGATGGATTTAGCGTCCCCATTCTGCACTCCTCCTCATTCACATTATTATGATTTTTTTGTTCTTGGTCTTTGATGCCTGATATCTGATCCCATGAGCACCTCATGAACACACAGGCTGCTGTGTTTCTTCTACGTGAACTTTGTTGCTTCTCATCTATATGCCCGCTTGCCTATCTTTTTAAGACCCTAGATGCTGAGACCTTTTGATAGCTGGGTTTTTTTTCACCACTTGCTTACACGTCCATTTTATCTTCAGGTTAGTCTTACATTTTCCTCACAACTGTCCTTATAATTGACCCATAGCTGTAGCCACTGTGTCAGTCAGTCTTTTTGAGGGGCTTCCTATATTTTGTTGCACCTCTGCTTTACCAGGTCTTGTGTCCTTTTCGAGGTACAGGTCTCTCCTGAAAAGATGTTCAAAGTACTCGAAACTGAAGTTTCACAAACTTTGTTTCTAATGAACAACCTGTACTTTTTCAAAATCAGTCTTTTTATTCTCTTGGAAGTTCATGGTACTTTCAATATTTTTCCCAGCATAGTAATTCAAATACATCAATTGAAGGTATATCATTACTGACATGCATCAGCTGTATCTGGACTGAAAGTAGAATATAAGAAAGCTTTCTAGGAAATAGATCTATGTACACACATTTATAGGTTAAGTATTAAGGTAACAAATGGACATTGCTGCTCTACTCAAGTACTCCCTCAATGCAAGAACAATTTTTTCTAATAACTAGCATTCTGTGATGCTCACGTTCCCTAAACAATCACTGAAGATAAAATGGATGCATAAGAAATTGGTGAAGAAAGCTGAAGGTATATCTTTTAGATTTACCTAATTTGTTTTCATTCACTAAGCATATAACTCTTCTTTTTGAAATTGTCATTGGATATTGTATTTTATATATTTTTAAAAACTTTACTTTTCTAAATATGGTCAGTCCTCTGTCCTTAAAGAAGAGTTAATCTGAGCTGAGTCCTGGTGGTACAGTGTTTGGGTGCAGGTCTATGACCCACAGGGTTGATGTTTCAAATCCAGCATCAGGTCTCCAGGAGCAAGACTGGGCTTCCTACTCCCACCAGAGCAATGCATTAAAAAAAAGTCATAGATATCAGATTTTAAGAACGAAAGCGCATAATTTGGGGTGCTTACTTTCTTGATATGATCGCTGAAGACAAATATGTGTATAAGCTAATGTGGTGAAGAAAGTGGATAGTGCCCAGCTATCAAAAGATATAGAGTCTGGGGTCTTAAAGTCTTGAGTAAACAAGCGACCATTCAGCTCAGAAGCAATAAAGCCCACATGGAAGAAGCACACCAGTCTGTGTGATCATGAGGCAGTGAAGGGATCCGGTGTCAGGCATCAATGAGCTAAAATTATATCATTATTGATGAGGGGGAGTACAGATTAGGGGTGCAAAGCCCATCAATAGGTGAAGTGACATCCTCTTGCAAGGAGGAAATGAGCCATTTAAGACACAGGGTAGTAGAATGAAATATGCAACTTTCCTCTCCCACCCACTATATGATCCCATTTCTACCACATAAATCCAGATAGACCAGGAAATGTAAAGTGAGTTTGTCCGGGTAGACTAGAGGAACAAATTTCAGAGAAACACATATAGGTATAAGGAAAGGGTTTATATACAAAAGAAATGAGACCATAAGAAGGCATCCCAATCCAGTCCAGTGCAAAGTCATAAATCCAATAATAACCCATATGCCCGAAATCAGTCTATAAAGTCTGCTTCTGACTCCGGAAGTCACAGGTCAGTGGGTGCAGAATTCTGGTACTGGCAGGGGGTCTCCCCATGGCTCCTCGCTTCCAGGCCTCAGGTCCATCAACAGCATGCCACTCCAGCTTCAGAGGTCTGTCTTCATCAGGGCTAAGCCGTATTGTCTCTCCACCAGCTACTCCAGCCTCCCAGCCGCCATGATTTTGTGTTGCCTGTGGTTAATCATCTCTGAAACTAACTCCCAACAACTGGGGGAGATAATTTCTCATCTTCACGATGGAAATATCGTGAGATTTCCCTGGAGTCTCAGGTGAAAGCCATGCCCACACAGAGGTCTCATCTGCTACTCAATGACTTTCTCCTGATTAACAGGCCAGACTCCACCCCTACATTTCAATTATAAAATTAACATAAGCACATGACTGCCACATACGGTGAAGTTGGAAACATGGGAAATTTAGGATAGATGATCCCTCAAGACTAGTAATAGGAGTGGCAAAACCAGGAGGGTGGAGAGATGGAGGAATAGAAAGGGAGAACCAACTTCAGGGATCTACACATAACCTCCTCTCTGGGGTATGGACAACAGGGAAGTGAGTGTTGGGACACATTGGACAGTGTACAGTATGAAAAAATAACAATTTGTAAATTACTAAGGGTTCCTGTTGGTGGGGGGAGGAAGGGTAATATAGGGAGCTGATAATATAGGGGGACTGGATGGAGGGAGGATGTTTTGAGAGTGATAATGGCATAAGCATGTACACGTGGCCTGTGTACAACTGATGTATGTATGGACTGTAATGGGAGTTGTGTGAGCCCCCAATGATTCATTAAAACAAAAAGAAGAGTTCATCTGACTGGTAAAATGCACAGCATAGCTCATTGAAAGGAGAAAAACAGTCATCGATTGGATTCTGAAACGGCTGACCTCAACCGTGTTTGCAGCCTCCTTCTGGTTCTTTCCCAAGTGCTATTGACTTTCAAGAGCATTGCTTTAGGTTGACTCCTTTAAAGGAGCAGAACCAGTGATGCTTATATGTATCAAGAAAATAGCTCGCCCAGTTGTACAGAGGGAAAATCTAAGCCTGGGTATGGTCCAAGATGTTTGACTGGAAACCTCTCCTAATTCACATAGGTGTGATGGCTGAGGAAACCAGGTTTGGCAGGAAGATAACAGCCTGGAGGTTGTAGAGACAAATGGATACCATGCCAAAGGGTCATCACTGTGGCTGCACAGGTAAATTAATCCCAGGTGGGCTTGCCACATGGAAGGCTGCTGATGACTCCTACAATTGATTGGGTAGAAATATGCAGGCTGTTGGTTCAAGTCCAAAGAACCAGGAATCAACTAGCTAGAGGCCATATTTAGACCCAGAAAAAAGCAAGCAAGTTTCCCCATAGACCCACAGCTTCCACTTGTATGGGAAACAGCCTAAACGTCTCAAGAAATGTTCTTTGCATCAACTGAATCAGGGTTGTGATCTGTATAGGGTACTACCTCCCTCTGTAGCCTTACAGTGGTGGACTGGAAATTGCACATTCCATTGTGGAGATGATTTCATTGTGTTAGATCATATAGTGTGGTATTACTTATTCTTATTTTACAATTCTGACAATCTCAGTCCAGTCACGAAACCTATCACAATAATCAATATTTCCATTTATATTTTCACAAACTTTACAAATTTGACTGAGAAATTATTTTTTCTTAACTTCCTCCCACTAGTTTAGTGCTCAATCCCCAGAGAAAATGTGATTACATCAAACTAAAAAAATTGAAACTCATTTCATCACTATCTCTCAGCCGAGAATTAAACCCAGAAATAAATATAATATGTATTTGATATTTTAGAGGTTATGACTAAGACACAGTTTAAAAGAAAAATCTCATCTGTATGTAACAAATATGAAAGATATGGCAATTAATTTTCTATGTCCTTTGAGATAGTATAAGCCAAGTAATAGCTTATGTTTTGTGCATTGAACTGAATTGTTTCCTTTATTATGAGATTTCCTCCTTTGCTATACAGGAGTAAGAAGTGAAGATGATCTTATTTGGAACATTTTTATTTTGCTTTCATGTTAAATATTAGATAGTCTTGTGTTATTAAAGGGATGTATCTAGTTTTTTGTAATTAATCATTGAAAGGATGTTGATGATACAAATATTTCCTCAATTTTTTCTTTGTCATTAAAGTAAAAGGATTATATAAGATAAAGTAGATTTTGCTTAGTTTGTGATATCTTAAATAGTTACTATAGCTACTAGAACTCAAAATGGCACCAGTAGATGTTTTAATGCTGAAGAATATCGCAGGTATATGAATAATGTTTTAATAATATATACTATCTCCTTCAAAGATGGTTCACTTATATAAGCAATGACTTAAAAGATGTCAGCTAGGCTTACAGTATACCAGTGTCAAAATACTGTATGCTTCTACAATAACTTATTTTAGCCAGTCTAATGAATACTCTATGATTCTTTTGGATTGAAGTAATTTTGTATTATTTTAGTGTCTATTATTCTTAAAGAACCCTTAAGTAATGTAAAATTCAAGAGCTACATGGCTGTTTAGGTCATTTTTCCCTTTTTGCCTGCACTTTGGAGTATATAAAACCCTGAAGATGTAAGATGATGTTTTAGACATAATAGTAGCAATTTTGTCTCTACACTGAATCTTTCCTGGGTGGAATACAAACAATTTTCACTCATGAGTTCTAATTATAGGTAAGTCAAGGTTTGCAAGATATTTGGTTCTTGTAAAAGGTTCTATAAATAAGCATTGTTTGAACTCTTTATACATAAGAAAATCTAAGAATCATAAGACTAATTAACTGGCTTATAATCCTCAAACACACACACACACACACACACACACACACACACACACCGACATAGCAATTAACATGCCTGACTGCTATTCGAATGAGTAGAAGACTGAATATACCAAATGGTGAAATAGAAGAAAAGCATAGTGATTCACTTCTAAAAGTCTCAAACTCACTGCCATTAAGTCCATTCTGACTCATAGCAATGCTGTAATAAATAGCCATTAGCAACTTCATTAAAACCCATATTAGAATGTGATGAGACTACAGCTGACTAGACAAGGGAAAATGATAATCCAACTCCAAATAAGCTCAAAGTTGGCTTCTCTGACACACAGATGCGACATGCCTCTGTGCTCCAACCTGCAACGTCCAACCGTATTCTGATGCCAACAATGGCCAGGGCACTCTGCTTTTCTGTTGTGTTCAATAATCCATTCCAATGGTCCTCTGGAACTCAAAGAAAATACTCATGTATGTGGGATTTCTTGAGGAAGCTAACAAGTTACAGCTCACCATCACAAGTGATAAACACATAGCTCTTTTGCTCACAACCCTTCAACCATGTCAACAGGTAAATTGCTCTGGTCTTTTTCTTTATCTCTGCAGTCCTTTTTATCTCAGCCCTGTACTAATGTGTAAGTGTTGCAAAGTTCTTTTTCAACTGGCAAACATTGAAATGGGACTTGAGTTTGCAAAGCAGCCTCTGGCTCAAAAACGTTCAGCTTTATTTATTCAATGAACAGGCTCAAGGTCTCTGATGCTGCTCCCTCTTCTTGGTTTCAGTTGCACTGTTCTTCATACAGGAGTCTTGGATGTGCTTCATTGGCCTGTGACTCATTTTTACCCCTGCCTTCAAATTTTCTGCTCCTTCTCCAGAAATAGCTCATTTTATCCTCATTAGAATGGGAAAATTGACCAACCCCCTCATCATAGTCTCATATATCTACTGCATGCTCCAAACCTGTCATTTGGTAGAAATCACAAACACAAGGGGCAAAAAAAATACCATACTGAGCAATTTTACTTCACACTTATCTATTCTGATACACATGGAATTGGCATGAGTCAGAGTTGGCTCAACAATGATTGGATTTCAAGCAAGAGTTGTAGTCAGATAGAAAGATGGAAATAGAACTGGGAGGGGAAGGGAGGGAAGGAGAGAATGAGGAAATAAATATTACATGAATACTGTATTTTTATGTAAATAATGAATATCCCTATCGCCTATGAAATATTTTCATAAGTGCTACCAGACCAATTTTTTAGACCCTGGAATAGGTCAATGGTAACATCAACTTTTGCAAAGTGCAACCAGAATGGATTTCTAGATCATTCTGATTCAAAAGGCTTAAGCCTAGGTTAACTACAATGGATGCCTATCCTTTCATCTAGCCTTTTTATCTTTCAGAGATTTAGTAAAACATGTGAGAACCACTCCTATACCCTACATTCTACTGAAAATATTGGGTTTTTTTTCATAGATTGTAGGTTTTGAGGTCATAGGTAAGGTTAGTTTAGTTTATTTCTCCCCATGGTTTTAAGGCCTAGATTTTAGGCAGTAGGCATGTTTTTCTAGCAGACTAAAAAGCCTACTCAAGCAACTAAAACTGAATTCCCTCAGCATATTTGGAGTGAGCCAATGCCATTTAATCACTGTAGTGACTTTCAGTAGATTAACACTCCCAAGCACACTTACTCTGTGCTCTTTATTTCTAGTAAAATAGATAAATGAGAAGTAAAAAGTACCTTTTTTCCCTTTTTACCTTGTTTACAAAAGTGTCCCTGACATGTGAACAAATATAAAATATTACCAGAAATCAGGAAGAAGTCAATGGCCTGCTTATTGAGAATGAAGTGTAACTGTCTCAGGTGGTAGCTCACTGGAGAAGTGTTTTGGGGTTGTTTCATCATATGTATTAGATGGTGACTGTCTGCGCTGCAGGTCCTGTACTGGTGCATTCCAGAGACTTTGTTGTAAGACAAGTGGGTATCTCCCTCTGTCTTTTCTGGGAGACATTTAGTGAGAGCACTTGTTTCCACTTGCTGTGGGTTGACAATCACCACAGAGTTGGAGTTGTGGTGTTTAACTGTGAATACTGAAGCAGGATGCCAACCATTTGGTTCCTGAAAACTACTCTATGTTTCAAGATTTTTATCTAATATTGGCATATATATGTGTATATATATATATGAAATCAATTATTTAGTGAGCCACAAAAAATAATTGCATCTTAGAACTGTCCAGATAAAGAAAATTAAAATACAAACTTTATCCAAAAAACAGCTGAGACGCCTTCTCAACAATGAATTATTTTAGAAATTGAATATAATTGAACAGGATAATGATTAACTCATAACCACACTGTGCAATTCACCCACTATCTTCCTTTGATCAGGCTAAAGAGAAATTAATTATTGCTTGTCTAAGTTATGAGCCCTCTATTCATCTACCAGATTCACAAATGAAGTTCCTTAAACTGTAATGAGATGAAAGGGTGGGAGGAGATTATAATTGAAAATCCATAAATTAGTACTTAAAAGAGGGAACAATAAGGTATAGAAGGACACTATGATGTTTGAACTAACAACATTGTGATTCAAAGAAAATAATGTGCTTTAATGAAATATTAAATGTCATATTGTTTTATGTCAATGAGAGAAAACTAAACAATTTGGATGGTTATGAGAAAATAAATAAAAATAAACTCACAAGGGATAATTAAGAAACATTTTACAAAAGCCAATATTTCTAGAGATACTGTAAGGGAAAGTCTTTTTGGACTAGCGCCAAATGATAGTTAAGGGCATTAGAGCCTCTGCTTAGTAGAATACAATACACAAACTTAGACACTGAGAAGAATTACTTTGATTTGAAATCTTCCTTCCTGGATAAAAATGCATGTCAAATATCTGACTTAACTAACTTTTTCAACTTTTGATCCTTTGGTATTCTTTAAGTACAGCCTAGCTCTTTATGTGGAAAAGTACTAAACCACTCAAGTTTTAGTATAATTTTTCTTCCATATATATATATGTATATTCACATTCACTAGTTAAAATTAATTCACCTACTAAAATTGAAGCAAATAGAAGTCTGTTCTATCAAATTACTAAAACCTCCAGAGACCGCAATAACCAGTAGAGTTGGCTCTGGCCTATTTGGAAGGACTTCAAAGAAAACTGTTCTAAATGATCCTAGATATAGAACCTTATCAAAGAACTTACAGAATTCAAGGAAACTCTTAACTATACTTACAGTTACTCGTGTATTCTTACAAAAATGAATATAGGCATAAGAGGTAGATGCACCCTGCAAGTTTCAGGAGAGATTCTGACACAGAGGGTCCCTCATCACCAGATGAAACTGATTCCTTCTCCCTAGCAAGACTGTTTTCCCTGATTCTGAAATCCCCAAAGAGAGTGCTCCCAGTCCCAGGTCCCTTTGTGCTTGGAACCTCAAAACATAGTTGATTCATCTAATTACGATGTGTGCATAAATGCATTTGAATCACCATCCTCCCCAAGTTAGCTTGCCAGGTATGGTGTCTCTGTAGACTCTATTTCCCCTACTTTGGAAAACAAAGCCTTTGAAAATAATTGTTTGGATTGTTTTCAGAAATAAGAGTCAATGGGCCAAAATAAGTGTTTTGTCTCACAACTTGCTGCATATTCTTTTACAAATAGCAATCTCCTGTAAATAATGCATGTTTTCATACAATGAAGGGAACGTCAAAGTGATGCTAAAGATTCTGACTCAGGACAGCACCCTCAGACATACCAGACATGTCTCATGACATTTGAAAAACATATCATAACATCATTCACCTTCACTCAGTAGTCCAAAAATGTGACTTAAAAGAACTAACAAATAAAATCCATCGTATTAGGGCAAATTCCAGACATCATGCAACTCAATATTCAGTTGTATCATGAAATGCTATACAGTTGCTATTGCAATCAGATTCAAAACATTTTCTTCCTTTCTTCCTTCCTCGTTACCAGTTCCTCATGAGCTCCCCCCATCCCCTAGCCTGCCCCTAAAGAAGCTTTAATATAGTTATTGTCTCTATAGATGCTTCCATCCTGGGTTCCCTATCATGAAAAATATAGAAAAAGGCAAATCAGAGAGTTAGGAAGGCCAACCTCAATAGCAAAACACAATAGATGTATAGTCCAGTCTGAAAAACAAAACAAAACAGATTAAACTCCAAATTTGTCAAAAGGAAAATCAAATAATAAGGCATTAACCACTCAAGTCAGATTTTACACTTTAATCTATTGTAATCATCTCTACAATAGTCCCTATTGGGTAACCAGGCTAGTCTCATCCCTTGATTATGATCCAAAGGAAATTACCACAGACATATTCTATGTGTAGATCCTGCAAATGTATTTTGGGCTTCCATTGTTATCCGTAGTTTTCTGCAAAACAGAATTTCACAATTTAACTGGTATCATTCCTTCTTTTATATTTGGGTTATACGATTTTCAATCCTTGGGTAAGACAGGCTTGTGTGCTTCTTCCAGGTGGACTTAATTGACATCTCTCTTGAGTGGCTACTTGTTTGAAAACAAGTATTTAAGATTCCAGATGCTATTTTTTTTTTCTGATAGCCAAGTTCCATCTAGTTTCTTCACCACACTTTGCTATAGCACCCATATATTACTTGCTTTCTTCATGAGGGTGTGTATTGAGCAGGAAAGTGGTCATACTTGTATACTAAAGGTAGAAACCATGGAATGGAAGGCATGAGTTAAGTTTGGCAGTATCCAAAAATATGAAAATAAACCATAGAAACTATGTTCTGGAGCAATTTGGACCTGAGAATCATATAGTTTCTTCAGTGCAACTATTTTCAGATATAGAAAGTAGGGTGGAAGGCTGAGCCCAGGGCTGCTACAGCCCAAATATAGCCTAATCCTGTCACAGCAAGAAACCATTGTCCATGCATACCTGGTAGCACACTACTGGGCCCACTTGAAATCAGATAGCAGAAAAGAGCAAGTGTAGGTACACGGATAGCTCATTCCTGTGGAGCTCTTTGTAATCCATTATTGAAGGCTACAATCTTTGATCTTCATCAACCAGCGTTTCCTTTTCCTCCGTTTCAAAGAGCAAGATTGAATCAGCTGCACAATAGAGGTTGATAATAAAATTTTCTCTAATCCTGATTAAGCAATATTTGCCTTATAAAATAATAAAGATGTGCATCTGGGTTGTCATCTCCCACCATACTTATACAATCTGTACGCAGGGCAAATCATCAGAGAAGCGGTTTATGTGACAGAGAATGCAGCATGTTTGTGGATGGAAGGTTTATCCACAGTCATCGATATGGAAATCGCACCATCTTGCTTGGTGCAATTGAGGAAGGCATTAGCACTTGTTGATTGTCAAAAGCTAGAACTATAGCCTTGAGTATAGATTAAGCTCAGTGTAAAAAAAATCAAAGTTCTCATAACTGGACTAATATGTAACATCATGAGAAATGAAGAAAATATTGATATTTTCAAGGATATCATTTTACTTGGAGCCATAGTGAATGGTCATGGAAGCAGCATGGAAGGGATCAAAGGGAGCATTACATTGGGCAACCCTGCCACAAAAACCCTCTCTGTGATGGACTCTGGACCCAAGCCACAGTATTTTCTAACAGCACCTACATGTAAAAGTTGAAAATTGAAAACAGAGGCCAATGGAAAATCATTGCATTTGAAATGTTGCATTCTAAAAGCCAATAATTAGCAATGCGTCTTGATGGCATATTTTGTCAATTTAACATTGACAGCATTGATTGAATTCTCCAATATTTTTCATCACTAGCTTTAGTTGTTGGTGCTTAAATTTGATCAATTTAAGAATAACCATGTAATATTAAACTAAATTCTAAAATTATTTTAAGTTAAAATGAAGATCAGATTTACACATATACTCATTTATATGTATATCATGATGAGCATCCTGTGAAATACGGAAATGAGGAAGCTGCAAAGTATGACACCAGGGATAAGTGAATATTTTAGAACTAAATTGAAAGGTGCCTTCTTCTGCATGACACAACTAGACACAAAGAAATAATGTTCTTATTTGGAGATATGTCAATTACTTTCTTTTGGTTAATTGCAAATGTTCTAGGAATAATAAATGCTCATTTTATTACAATTAAATGTCATTGTTCTACCTTTCACCAACAAAGTGTTTTTATTCCTAATTAATGAGTACTATAATCCTTTTTAAAAATATTCAAAGGTGAAGAGTAAAAGATGAATTTACATTCTTCATTGGCTATAACACAGTTCACAGGAGTGTGTGAAGGCAGAGCTCTACAAAGCTTCCTGAACGTTCACTGCAGCTCCTATCCCTTTTGTTAAGTATTAAAATTAATAGAAAGCAATTAAATTAAGGTAATTAGCACAAAAACAGTGCTCATGCTCAGTAGGGTTACCCTATACTGCATTATAATTGAAAATTGACACATTCTTAACAACATACAAACAAAGGGCTTTTCTTTCATCTTGAGAAGATCACATATCAGTATAAATCCAGAGATTAGAAATGCTTTGTAATTGAATAAAGTGGCTCTTTAGTATCATGTCAATTTGAATGTTACATAAAGCTAGAACAACAAACTGAAAATTAGAATAAACTGCTATCTCATGGCTAAAGAAAAGTTTGTTTCCAGGGCATAATGTGTCCTCTACTAAGAACTGTAATTTCAACTTTATTGAAGAGTTCATGCTCATGGTGTGAAGACTTATGAAAAACTGAATCAGCAGAAAGGGGACAGATAAATTCAAATGTTATAAATGAATTATTTGTTAGGTAAAATTTCTGAATATGATACAAATTGAAAGCATTTGTTATAAAATCATTTTGTTTATTTTATATATCACCTCAAGTATATGTGGTGAGGTAAAGCATGTTTTACTATATCAAAACTACTGAATGTATAAAAGCTATTTATCTGCTATACTTGTATACAACTGTTGGCATATTTCAACTTATTTACATACAATTTAAGCAAAAGTCAATTGGTAGTCAATTATAAGATATTTCCATAGGCTAAGCTTTAACCAGTTATTTTGACTTTTATATGAAACATTGGAGGCTTGAACCTAAGAATCAGAGCCTGGGGTGTGTACTTCTGAAAAAGAAACACAAAAACAGCTTTTAAAAAGTTTAGGAAGTACAGTTCTACTCTGACACATGAGGATTACCCTGATTCATTCCTGATTAGACAATAACTGAGTTCTGGTATTAGATATGATAAATAGACTAGACAAAAATTCTTACATAGTGATATGGATTAGACTGTGTCTCCAAAGATAAGTACTGTGCATCCTTCTCATGTATCCAGTGACATGGTCAAGTCCAATAGTGATGACAAGGCCAATAGTTCAAACCTACAACTTCTCCATGAGAGAAAGACGAGGTTATCTGCTTGTATAAAGATTTAGAGCTTTGGAAAGCCTATGTTGCACCATGAGTAGGGCGTCTCAACAGTTGCAGGTCATACCTGTGACTGCTTTCCCATTTCTGAATAAATATTCTTGCTAACGAAATGAGGTCACATTAGAATACGGTGTATTTATTAAAATCATTTTATTGGGGGCTCATACAACTCTTATCACTATCTATACATCCATCCATGTGTCAAGCACATTTGTACATTTGCTGCCATCCTCATTCCCAAAATATTTGCTTTCTACTGGAGTCCTTGGTATTAGCTCCCCTCATTCCCTAATGCTCCCCACCAAACCCTTGATAATTGATAACTTATTATTACTTGGTCATATCTTACACTGCCTGATGTATACTTTCACCAACTTCCCCATTAACCATACCCCAGGGAGGAGGTTATATGTAGATCTTTATCATCGGTTCCCCCTTTCTACTCCACCCTCCCGGTATTGCCACTCATCACTATTCCTATAGGGGTCCTCTGTCCTGGATTCCCCATATTTTCAGCTCTTTTGTAAGCTAGTGTATATCCACTGGTGAAGCCAGATTGATAAGGTAGAGCTAGGATTATGACAGTTGGAAGGAGGAAGGAGGAAGCATGAAAGAACTAGAGGAATGTTGCATGTTTCATCATTGCTACACTACACCTTAGTTAGTTTATCTCCTCCCTGCAACCCCTCTGTAAGGAGAAGCCTGACACCTACAGATGGACTGTGGGTCCCTCCTCCCGTATTCCCCCTTGTTTACACTACCCCTTGTTAATAAAAATTTTAGTTCCTTGATGTCTGATACCTTCAACATCTCACGGTCACAAGAACAGGTGTGCTTTCCCCCTATGGGCTTTGTTGCTTCTGAGCTAGAAGGTCACTTTTTTATCTTCCAGCCTTTAAGATCCCAGATGCTATAAGTCTTGATAGCCAGGCACCATACACTTTCTTCACCACATTTGCTTAAGCATACATTTGTCTTCAGTAATAGCAAAAAGGAAGGTGGGCCCAAAATAATATGATTTTATGCTCTTTGATGCCTGATTCCTGTTCTATTTAACCCCTTGTGGTCACACTGGCTGATATGCTTCTTCCATGTGGACTTTGTTGCTTCAGAGCTAAATGGCTGCATGTTTATCTTCAATCCTTTAAAACCCCAGATGCTATGTCTTTTGATAGCCGGGCACCATCAGTTGTCTTCAACATATTTGTTCATGCATTGTCTTTAGCAATCTGATCAGGGTGGTGAGCACCATAGAATGCCAACTTAATAGAAAAAAGTGTTTTTGCATTGAGGAAGTATTTGAATGGAAGCCCAATGTCCATTCATTACCTTAAATCTGAGCCTTTAAATTTGTGCACATGAATCTATTTCCATATATATATGTGTGTGTGTATGTGTATATATATGTGTGTGTGTATATATATATACTATTTCCTTCCTCTCTCTCCTTATACTTCCCTCCTGTCCCACTATCATGGTCAGGCTTCATTTGGGTTTTAGTAGATTTTCTTAGTTACCCTGTCCTTGGTCAATAGCCATCAGGCTTCTCATTCACTCCCTACCACTAATTTTGTATCACTGATTGTTCCCTTGTCCCTGGGTTGATCAACATCACCTCCTTTCTGCCACCTTCCCCTCTCCCATATACCCCCAGTCCCATCATTTTCTCCTTCAGATTGATCATCCAGCCCATCCTATCCAAACAGACCTGCAGAGATGACACCATGTGCAAAAAAACATTGACACAGCAAAATGAAGTGACAAAAGAAAACAAAGCGACTAAAACAACAAAAAATCAATGCTCAGAAAATATATACAGATAAATAAAATAATGATAATAAAGCAAAACCTGTAAATAGTTCAAGGTCCATTTGCTGACCTCTGGGACTAGCCTCTGGTCAAGCCCGATATGGTTCCACACCCTGGACCCCAAATCTATCCTTGACTCTCCCTCAAGATCTCCATGCTCTGCTCCCCGCACTGTTCTGCTACCCAGATAGGGTATGTTTTAATCAATGTCTTGAGATGTGAAACAAAAATTGAGCAAGCAAAAAATGAAAACAAGCAGAAGGGCAGGGAGAATAATGTCATACCACATCTACTAATCAAGAAAACAGGAAGTAAACCCTAAAAAGAGACAAGTGGCATTCTTCAGAGACAATAGATAAAAGATCTCACTCTAGAAGCACTACTGTGAGTTTGAATGTTGTGCTAGTCCGGGTAGACTAGGGGAACAAATTCATAGACACACATATGGATATAAGGAAAAGGTTTATACATAAGAGGACCAGGACATTGAGAAAACATCCCAGCCCAGTCCAGTTCAAAGTCATAAGTCCAATATTAACCTAGGTGCCTGAAATCAGTCTATGAAGTCTCCTTCCAGCTCACGAAGTCGCAGGTCAGTGGGGGCAGAATCCTGGTGCTGGCAGGGATCTCTACATGGCTCATCGCTTCTAGAGCTCAAGGTCCATCAACAGCATCCAGTGGTGGCTGAAGCAACTCATCACTGGCAGAGGTTTCCATGTGACTGCTCCAGCTTCAGAGGTCTGGCTCCATCAGGGCAAAGCTGGCTCCGGCTCCTCCAGCTTCTCGGATGCTGCCATATTATCTTGTCCATGATTCATCGTCTCTCCAACTAATTCTCAACAACTGGGGAAGATAGCTTCTCATCTTCACTAGGGAAATATCGTGATAATCCCCAGAAGTCTCAGGAGAAAGTCATGCCTACCCAGAGCTCTCATTGGCTACTCAATGGCTATCTCCAGATTAACAGGCTAGACTCCACCCCTACATTTCAATCATAAAATTAATATAAGCACATGACTGCCACAAATGTTTACCCTCCTCAACTGTGAAAAAACAAATTTCTATTTGCTGAAGTCAATCATTTGTTTTATTTCTGTTATGGCAGAACTAAATAATTAAAACAGGTAAGTACTGATTTTTTTTTCCTAATTTGTGCAAGATGGGCTACAAAGTTGTTGATCATGCTGATATATAATATTCATTTTTCACTCATCCATTAGACTCCAGAAACATTGATTAAACACTTACCACATGATAATTTTATATGTAGGCATTATGTATAATATGTGGATAAATGAAACAATAAATATACAGGCAGTATAGGAATTGATACATGAAGAATATTACCAAGATAAAGTTATGGAATTTGAACTCAAGTAGTGCATAATACAACAGGAGAGCTATTTATTCCTCCAATCAAAATTTGCATTACTCTTTAGAGCTCAGCTAAGAAGCTATTAAGGGAATAGGTTCATCTTACTACATAAGTCAGCACCTTTCCTTCCCTCCAAGAAACCCTACAAAAACCACGATAATAATTGAGAATGGTCTCTAACTGCCTTTTCAGAGAAAGTGGAAAACAAGATTGAAATGCATGCACAGAAATCACATGGGACAATTGTGGAAAATAATATAGGAGTATAAAATTGCTCCATGGCAACATGTTTCAGAAAGCACCAGAAAAGGGTATTTCCCAGAGATGAGTGGCTCCCTGTGAATTGTAAAACTATTTCTTTTTTTCTGCATCAATAGGGGTAAATACAGTAGTGAAAATTTCTCCTTGCTGGAAGTGGAGTGGATGAAAGAAAGAGACAGGGGCACATGCGCACACACACACACACAGTCCCCAAAGAGATATTTTTTATAAGAAGTAATCTGGGGAGAGACTTTTTAGCAGAAGAAAGAGATTTTAGACTTAGAAATCAGCAAGAATACCATGGAATATATAACCCTCCAGAAACCTCTCCTAAATAACTTGTCTAGGAAAACTCTCACTCAGTGAGGAATAATACAAAAGGAGCTGGAACAGCATCTATACAAAGAAAAACATGGAATCAGGCATAGTGCATAACACAGAAGGGGGAAAATAATGCCATAGCTTTTTGGTGAACAAATATATTTAGAAATAAGCAATGTAAGAGTGTTTATAATAGCATTATGTTTGACTGTTACCTCACCTCAGCAAAGAAGCAAAATAAATTACTGCAGAAATAAATGGATCTAGTTAATAGTTTTGTTTGGTGGTTTGTAAAGGTACTGTGGTAGTTATATAATCTTATGTCAATTTGAGGATATTCAGAGTGAAGGGTGGTGTCTAGTCTGTCAACAAGATTACAGTCTGATGCATCCTGATGGGTGGGACCTTCTCATAAGGATTCAGGGAACTTCCTCTCATCTTCCCTGGATGCAGGATGCATTCTCTCTGCCTCACCTTTCTGTTGACAAGCTTCATTGAGCCACCTTGATGGAGGAGCTGGAGGAGTCATGTGGAGATCTATGCCAGCGCTCTGATGCTTCCACCACCACCAAATTCACAAGAGTTTTCACCTGCTGGCCTGTGATCATCCTGCATTCTGCATCATTCCATGAGCTGCATGAGGATTTATGGGCTAGTACCAGAAATATAGGCTAATCTCAGACTTATGAACTTGATCTGGACTGGGTTGGGATGCGTTCTCAATATACAATTGCTCTTTGATATAAAGCTCTCAATCTCTTATACTCCTATGAGTGTCTCTGATTTGTGTGTCTAGTCCCAATTTACATAGTTGCACAGAAAATGATGCTACCAAAAAAAAAAGGCAGTAGATGGTATGTGGAATAGATCATTAAAAGAGAAAGTTGGATGGCAAACACTTAAAAAATTCATAAATGCTTACTATTGAAATTAGACAGGTGTTCCCCCAAATATCCATAATTAGAATCCCTGATTTAAAAAAAAGATAGCAAAGAGATTTTTTTTGGCATCACTGCCCTCTGGTGGTGGGAGTAGGAGGCCCAGCGTTTGCTCCTGTGGAGCCGCTGCTGAAATTCAACCTTTATCCAGTGGGCTGCAGTACCGCGCACAACCACTAAGCCACCGGGGCTCAGCCCAGTAAAGAAGTTTTAATGAGAATTCTTGAAAGAAAAGGTTTTCCTTTTTGTATTAAAAGGTTTTCCTTTTCATAGAAAAGGAAATTTTCCTTTACATAGAAAATTTACTTACAATAGGACAAGGCACAGGCTATTAAAAGTTGTGAACATTAAGAGAAAGGTAATAGCACAATATCAAGACACTAGGAAAAGTAAAAATAAATTAGTTTCAGAATTTTCCACAGAAATTTTCTATACCAGAATTCCATGGAGAACACTTAAGAAGAGAACGTGTAAGTGAAATATCTTTATGCAAGAAACTATGCTAAAACATAAAAGTTACAGTTAATTGTTTTAAGCATACAAGAAACCTGGCATTTTATTCCCAAGATATCTTATCTAAGAAATCCACTAAAAGAAGATATTTCTGCTAATTAAGGGAAGACTGGTGAAAACATGACATGGATGCAAGCACTGAATATATTTAATACCAAAAATAAGTATAGAAATTGGTTTTAAGTCAGAAAATGTTCCTTTAACATATTATGTGTGTATATATGTATATATATATATATGAAAGTGGGAAAAGGATAGTAAAATTAGCTTGACACAATGTATATATGTATGAGTCCCCAATAAAATTATTTTTTTAATTTTTAAATTAAAAATCATTTTATTGGGGTCTCATATATCATTTTTCACAATACATAAATACATATACTATGCCGAGCACTTCCACATGTCTGCTGATATTATCACTCTTCAAATATGCGCTTTTCCACTTGAGCCCCTGATATCGGCTTCCCATCTTTTCCCCTCTTCCCCTGCTCTTCCTCCCCCACCAACCCTCAATACTTTATAAATTATTATTGTTCTGTCATATCTTACACTGCCCGACCTCTCCCTCAACCACTCTTCCAATGTCTGTCCTCCAGATAGGAGGTTATATGTAGCTCTTCGCAGTTTGTTCTGTCTCTCCACCCCACCTTCTTTCCACCCATCTAGTAGCTCCAATCTCACCACTGGTCCCAAGGGGCTCATCTGTCCTGGGTTCCCCATATCTTCAGCTCCCCTCTTTACCAGTGAACCTTCTGCAGTCCAGCTGGATTTGTAAGGTAGAGTTGGGACCATGATAGTTGGGTGGAGGAAGTCTTCACGAACTAGAGGAAAGTTGTATGCTTCATCGTTTTCTCGCTGCACCTTGACTGGCCTGTCTCCTCCCCAATGTCTCCTGTCTCCTCCTCTATGTAAAGGAAAATTTCCCTGTAAGGGAGTAACCAATTACCAATCAGTGGGTCTTAGGTCCCCACCCTGTTCTCCCCCTCATTTATAATCTTGTGATTCTTGTTCTTGATGCTAGATACCTGCTCCCTTCAGCCCCTCGTGATCACATCATGTGGGCTTTGCTGCTTCTGAGCTGAACGGCCACCATTTATCTTCAAGACTTTGAGACTCCAGACACTTTATCATTTGGTAGCTGGGCACCATCCATTTCTTCCACTCTGTTTGCCTCTGTATCTTTGTCTTCAGCAATCATATTGGGAGGCAATTGATCCATTGATTTTGATTTTTGTTCTTTGATGCTTGATACCTGACTGTTACAGCACCTCATGACCACACAGGCAAGTGTGTTTCTTTTTTTGGTGGCTTTGTTGTTCCTGAGCTAGATGATTGTTTGTTTTCGCTCAAGCTTTTAAGACTCCAGAAGCTGTATCTTTTGATAACTGGGAAAAAAAGGACACATTTAACTTCTTCACAGTTTCTTCTGAAGCATTTGGAAGCTAAAGAATTTACTAGTTGTGTGCACACACAGAGTAGATACACACACACATATACTTGGATTCCAGCTTATGCTCCAAATATCATGTTTTTAAACCTATCACTTGGATTAGTGGAAGGATGGAGACAAGTTCTCTCAATCTGTGAATTCAAGTATGTCCAAATGGTTATCATCCCTCTAGTTCTGGTGAATTAGTTAACCATGCAATATCTTATGGGTTATGGTAGAAATTCCCGAGGGTTTGTGCAAACATAATGTCTTCTATTTGTGAGATCGTAGAGTATTATTCTTATTTTATTTACATAATGTTTTCTAAGTTATAATAATTGGTTTTGATTTACCTGAAACAACAAAAGAAAAAGGAGAATCAGGAATGTGGGTAGGAAATTGAAGATGTCACTATTGCTTACATGAATTATTACCTCCTTCCCCAGGACAACAGAAAATTGAGCAGTGCCTGATTATTATTACAGAACATTTTCCTAATCAAAATGATAAAAAGTTAGAACATAATTTCAAAGTTATAAAGGCATCCAGAATTTCTGGCAGCATGGAGAATGGAAACTATTTAAGTGAGATAACCTTTAAACCTCCAACCAAAAATGCATACTAAACTTTAGCTTAACTTGCAAAAGATGTCTCCCTTGAGCATGTGCTCATTTAAGATGTATTTGTGTGATAAATCTACACTAGCAGCTCAGAAATTCACGTTGAAAACTCAGAGAACATTGAGTTTATGGTAATGGTGGCATAACAACTTGGAGAAAGAAAATGAGAATGGTTGCATAACAACAAAAATATATTCGATGTGGTAGATTTGCATATGTCAACATTTTTGAAATGGTATATATTTTCAGCATAGATTTTCAATAAGATAAAATGTTAAAAGTAGATAGCTCATATAAGAAATAAGAACAGCTACATTTTTGAAGCTAAATTAGAAGCAATCATAAGAAAATGTTCTGATTGAATATAGCCATTTCTGTATAAATAAACTGTAGGATATTAGTATGATATGGACACAAACAGGAAGAAGATGGATGAAAAGAAGACTGAAAATACCACTGATGCTTCCTTACATTACAACTCTAGGAGACACTAGTAGTGTTATCTTGCAGAAAAGCTTTCCGAGTTTGCTATTGAAGACATGTTTATGTGAGAAATGTTTATGATGTATATTTTCAACATATTTTAGCTGGTATAATCATTGAGATATTGGTGAATTAATGTTTCATCATTTAAATTAAGAGGACTCTTAGAGCAGATGATTGATGAACAGCTTTATCAAAAAAAATCCCTGCTATTATTATTATTATTATTAATTTCAAAAGACAGCATTAATAAAAAGCATTTCAGGATTCTACATTTCTTGAAAGAGAACACAGCTTGACTGAGATAGTTTCATTCCAGGTAGTGAACTTATCTACTCCCCCTAGGCCAAATGGAACACATTCTGAAATTGAGGAATGGTCTTTATTGAATTTGAAGCTCTTAACATATAGTTAGTATCTTCTGAAACTTACATGAATTCAGTCAACTGTTTTTCCCCCAAATAAACTTATAAATGTGAAAGGACTTCAATAAGCACATGGAGAATTCTTTAAATAATATTTTTCCACAAAAAACCTTAAAGCACCTCATATGCATCAGTGGATTATGTGCAGTGTGAATATATAGACAAGTGTACTGTCTATGAACAAAGCTAATGAATCTGCATGCACACCTAGAGGAATGATAAAGCTCAATACTCACCCAAATTGGGTCATTCTCATTCCCATTTCATTCTCATTTAGTAAAAGATTTGTGCCTTCCCATGAATCTCCTGTTTCAATAAGTGGTATCCTCAAAAAAATGGTTCTAATTCCTTCTTTACCACTACCTCTTAACCTCTATATCCCATGTGCTATTTTGCCATCACTTTCTTGCTTATTTCACTTATGTTTCTTACATCAAATCTTTCGTTCCAATACTTATCTGTTTGTTATATGTGAGCGGCCTACATGTTACTATAATGCTGAAAGCTTTGCCATTAGTATTTGAAATATCAGTCAGGTAATCCATGGTATACTGGATTTAATTGGGAATAAAGGTTTGAAAATTTCTGAAAATCTGTGATGGACTCAGGCATAAGAGAATGATGCAGGGCTGGCCAATATTTCATTAGGTTGTACATAAGGTCATCATAAATCAGAATCAACTAGATGATAGCAACTAGGCAATTCCTCAAACATGGTGAATATTCTTCTACCTTCCTTTTATTGATCACCCATTTCCTGAAGCCAAGCTTGTTCTATAGTCACTTTCAATGTCTTCAAATATTGAATGTCCTTCTACATCTAGATCAAATACTGTCTGAACTATGATATTTTATCTGTTTCTCTCAACATTCATATAATTATTTGATTATTACAATCATCACATACTTCTTTATATTTTAATAATATATTTTCATGAGTTGTTGAGACTTTGCTGTATTGAGAACTTTAGATCCAGGAGCTGTATATGTAAAAATGGAATAAATGCCATGGTATTCTGTCCTCAAGAATTTCACCATCTAGTGGGGAAATATGCAATGAAAGAAATATAGTATGAAGTTGAAAAGTTTTACGTCACATACTTATGAGTATGGAATTTATCTTGTATGTTAACAGTAATAAATATATTCACATATGCATATTAAATTTTCCATTATGCAGTGTTATTATGAAAAAGTCAGGGGGTTAAGATTATTTGGTAGAAAATGATAGGTTTATTTGCTATGCTCTATTATTAGTTTTCATCTGTGCAAAATCCATGCTATAAACTTACTGAAGATAGGACTTTTTGTTAAAATTTTTTAACTCTACAGAATTTGTGGCCTATTTTCAGGAATCAACTAACATTGAATTGATAGCTGATTAATTAACCTAAAGCAAATAAATTGTGTCCCTGTTCATTCTAAGTCACAGCAAGACTATCGAACAGAATAACATTGCCCTATGTAGAATCCAAAGTTGTAATATTTATGGAAGCAGATTGTCACATCATTCTCCCTCAGAACAATTAATAGGTTCAAACCACTAACCTTTGGATTAGCACCTGAGCACTTAATTCCAACACCCCAAGAACTTCTGGTTGAGTGATTACTTAATTAAATTACCTGGTTAGTTAATGAGGCTTCCTTTTGTCACAGCTATTGCCTTCAATGTTGCCTATTGAATTTTTGATGCCTTTGAATTATGATATTTGTAAACAACATTAACTATTCTGTGACTGCTTAAAGAATGGGCATCTTCAAAGATGGAAAGCCATCAGCCTCTGTAGAAGTGAGGAAAGCAAGATTTTTCACATACTCTGGACTTGTTATGAAAAAAGACCAGTTCATACAAAAGGGTCACCAAAAATAATAATATGAAGAAAGAAGATGCTCATCTAGATGCTGTTGCAGTTACCTTCTTGGGTGTCAATTTGAGTATTAAGAGTGTAAGGGTGTAGGGGGCTCTGGAAAGATGGCGACTGAGTAACACAGACCAGAGGGACTCAGCTGAAATCAGATCAGGAGAGCTCCTAAGAGAGAAATTCAACAATGGCGTATTGCAGGAGGAGCATCATAAAGATAAGCAGGCATAGATCCACAAGGCTTTGAGGGGCTGGGGGCTTTTGATTTACCACAGTGAAGGGCAGCTATACTTTGACCCTAGTCCCATCACTGCCCCCACCACTGTCTGCCACTATCTACCCTGGAGCCTGGATCAATTGGAGCTGCCAGGGGTTTTATCTCAACAGAGCCACAGCTTGTCACTATCATCGGGCAGGGATTGAAACCTTGAGCCCCACAATCAGGTATCGGGGCTCAGCTATATGGTTACTTTGGGTTTCCTCTCTTCTCTCAATCCCCCCACAGTTCCAGCAGGCTTAGTTTCTTGGTGTTTTTTTTTTTCCATCTTGGTCCTTTCCATTTGGGCTCACATGCCATAGTGGACCTCCAGATCACTCCATTAGCTGGGGCAATTATGTCTGCTCTACCCAGCTGGGAAAGACCCACCCTGTGCAGTGTAGTCAAAATCTGGAGTTCACTCACCCTCCACCTGGAGATATTCCGCCCAATTTCTTACAGGGGAATTCCAGCCTGTGTGACTGGGAGAGCTCTTATCTGACCTCTGAGATTTCACCTGACTGAGGAAACTTCTTCCTGCCTGCCTTAGTGCCTCACAGGGCTCAAAGCAGTCAAGCCAACACTAGTCAAAGTCCCATACTGCTGTGGGAACCAACCTCCATAGCAATCTACCTTATCAGTGCAATTCTGTCCAACATTCATGGTGCTCTACAAAAAAACAGGTAACCCACCAGACTTCTGTGGCACTCCCTTTGCAGCAGGCACACCTGTGCACCTATTGCAGCACCCCAAGCTACCGTGGGCTACATCATCACGGCTTCTAGTGAGATCATGCATTACAGCACCATTCTTGTGGGTCCACAAAAATCCAACCATTGGTCGTCCCTGAGAGGGCCATCCAAATTGCTCTCCAAATAATGGAATACTGGTTCACTAGGGAACTAATCACCTCTCCTCTCTCCTCCCAAGGGAGTTTGCTCTGGAGGAGAACACTGAAGCTGCAGCTCAGGCAGAGGGGAATGATTGACCAGAGCACACAAGAACAAGTGAAGGGGGAGGAAGAGAGAGTAGAGTGCATCCTGCCCCATCAAGTCTTGAGGTCGATGTCCTCAGTCAGAACAGTCAATGCACAGAGAGAATCATATGACCAACCCCACTATGAAAACCGGCATCCCTCGCTGACTCAAGGCCCTATGGGGAAAACAAAGGAGATGTATGTAGGGTTGGCATTGTACTGGCTGACCCCACCACACCAAGGCAGAAGTCTAAAGGTGTGGAGCAGAGCAGCAGGTGGTGGACAGCATGGAGTTCCCAAGGAAGTGCCAAAAACATATTTGGGGCCAGGGTGTGGCACCCCATTGGACTCAACAAGGGGAAATTTCTGGAGGTTAAAAAACAGAACTTGAACTATTTACAGGTTTTTATTTGGTCATTTTTTACATATAAATGTATAGGATATGGGTTCTTTTTGTTGTTGTTATCATTGCTTTCTTTTCTATGGTTGCTTCATCTTAGGATGCCTGTTTTTTCTAGTACATATTGTTTTATATTCAGGTATATCTAGATAAGATAGGCTGGATGAGCAGTCTGGAAGGAAAACAATGGGACTAATGTTTCTGGGGCACGTGGGAGATAGTGGGAGGTGGGGCAAAAAAGGTGGTGTTGACCAACCCAGGGATATGGAACAAGTAATTCAAAATCAGTGACAAAACGGCTGTGAGAGGTCTGATAGGGATTGATCAAGAGTGATGTAACAGAGAGAAATTACTGAAACCCAAATGAAGGCTGAGCAGGACAAAAGGAGAGGAAAAGAAAATAGAGGAACGAACTGGGGGTTAAAGGGCTTTTATAGAACTCTAAATACAGGTTTAGACATAGGTAAATATGATGTTTATATAGGTTTATATGATGATGATGGGGAAATAGATCTTTTTGCATATTTTATAGGGTTAGTAATAAGACAGAAGATGAGCATTGGACCTCCACTCAAGTACCCTCTCAATTCAAGAACACTTTGTTCTATTAAATTGGCATTCAATGATGCTCATCTTCCTGACACAATCACTAAAGACAAATGTGTGCATAAGCAAAAGTGCTGAAGAAAGCTGGCGGTGCCTGGATACCAAAAGATACAGCATCTGGGGTCTTAGAGGCTTGAAAATGAAGGTGTCCATCCATTTCAGAAGCCACAAAGTCCACATGGAAGAAGCATACCAGCCTGTGTGACCATGAGGTGTTGAAGGTATCAAATAGGTATCAAATATCAGTCATCAAAGAACTAAAAATTAAATCATTTTAAATGAGGGGGAGTACAGATTGGGTACCCAAAGCCCATTGGTAGGTGAAGCGACTTCCCCTTACAGTAGGGTCATTGAGAGCAGATGAGGCAGTCACGGTACAGTACAGCAACAATGAAATATGTAACTTTCTTCTAGTTTTTAAATGCTTCCTTCCTCTCCCCCCCACTATCATGATCCCAGTTCTATCATACGAATCCGGCTACACTGGTACAAATAGAAGCCAGAAACATGGGGAATTCAGGACAGAAGATCCCTTCAGAACCGGTGATGAGAGTGGTGATACCAGGAGGCTGGAGGTAATTTGGAATAGAAAGTAGGAACCAATTGCAGATATCTACTTATAATCTCATCCCTTTGGAACAGACATCAGGGAAGTGAGTGAAGGGGGACACATCTAACAGTGTGTAATATGACAAAATAATGATAATTTGTAAATTAGCATGGGTTCATGAGGGAGAGGCCCTGGGGAGGGAGAGGAACTATGAGAATCTGGTATCAAGGGCTTAAGCAGAAGGATGAGGTTTTTGAGAACGATGATGGCAATAAATGTACAGATGTGGTTTGCAAACAATAAAAGTATGTATTGGTTATAATAAGAGTTGTGTGAGCCCCCAATAAAATGATTATTTTTTTAAAAGAATGTAAGGGTGGAGTCTAGCCTGTCAATCTGGAAATAGCCAAAGTGACCCTCTGTGTGGATATGACTTTCTCCTGAGAATCATGGGAAATCTGGCCGTTGTTCCCCCTTGGAGGTGAGAGACTCAGGACTCAGTCCTGTGAAAGTGCTTTACTGACAAGACATGGCTGATTCCTGGGGAGATATTGCAGCTGATAAGACACATGGCAGCCTGCTGATAGACCCTGAGCCCTGAAAACTGGAGGTACCATGAGGAGACCCCTGTCTGTGTTGAGGTGCCTCTACCACCACTGGAAACACAAGACTGCACCCACTGGCCTGTGATTGTTCTGGTGCCATTGCATATGCTGGTGAGTCTAAAGAGGACTTTATAGATTGCAATCAGGCATATGGGCTAATATCAAATTCATGACCTTGTACTGGACTGGGTGGAGATGTTTTTCTCAATGTTTCATTCCTATTGTATATAAACCTCTCCCTTATATACACATGCGTGTCTATGAATTTGGTTCTCTAGTCTACCCATATTAACACAGATGGACTGACACAGTGACTGCCACAATGGATTAAATGTTGAATAGTGCAGGACCGAACAGTAATTTATTCTGCAAGATATAGAGTTACTCTATGATTTAGCGTCAAATTATCAAAGCTTAAACAATAGCAAGGACTTTGAAATTCAAGTCTGGGCCATGACCATAAAGACTATGTTAAACCTGTCTGTGATTTATCTTAGCGATACTGGTCCCAAGTTAAACCCGCACACTGTGCCTTTGGAAGATCTGACACTATAGCACTTTGTTCTAAATTGTTCTTAAAGCTTGGTGGATCCTACTGTCTTATCTCACTTCATGTGAAAATACCATGCCAGATTGAGGAAGTTTCATCTTATTGTAACAGTAAATGTACTGTTCACTCTAGACTTATTGAGACATACTATGTTTGCCAACAAATAATTCTAAGCGAAAATAGAAGCAATTGTGCATCTAAAGTTCTAAAAAAGTATTTATATTCCAATAATGAAATGCAAATTTAGAATACCATGGGAATTATGATACAGAATCTTTGATGTTCTCCTTATTATTGTTTTTTTTTCTTTGTAGAAAGTAAGCTGTACTGTATAAAGTGTTAGATGAAGGGGGGGGGGAAGTAAAGTACAAAATGTGTGGTTATCACTTTTAAACTCCTATTAGCTACTTCTATTTTTCAGTTGATTCCCTTTTCTTTCCATGTGTTTTTTATTATAATTTAGATGTATAGTGAAATTACCTCCTAAAACACACCAATCTTGAATACTGCCTATTATGTCTAGAATAGCTATTGCAATGCTCTCAAGAAATCCTTGTAATTTCTGTGGAGATAAAGAGGATATATTTTAAACCAAATGTTTGGGCTTTTTTGTCCTTTCATCCTGTAAAAATTCTAAAACAATTGGAATGCAATCAGGTAGCAATTATCTAATATAAGATTTTAAAATATCATTGCTGTTGAGAAATTGCTTTTCAGCAAGGTGAAGTAGTAACAGGAAACTTGTGAAATGCTACCATTCTGTTTTGTGTCTATGCATATCAGGAGCTAGTGTCCCTGCCGTTAACTCAGTTGAAGAAAACAGTCCCCCTGAATGTTTGACGAAATGACCAGTTACTTGAATTCCTAGCCATTGGGGCTGCTGTTGCTGAGTGTGCCCAGACAGGCTTTGTCTGCTTGCAGGCAGTCTCTGCATAGAGAACACACAGCATATGCCAGGTGGCCATGTGTCAGAGGCAGAGGAAAGGAAGAACAAAGCAAAAGATTCCATTTAGACCGAGATTCATCCAACTGACAGTTACATATTAAAGAGGGAAGGAAATGCACTGATGCCTGAATTTGTATTACCATTCACTATACAATATAGTAAACAAGTCCAAGCCTGAGATTCTGATAGCAAATCTCTGTCTAATGCTCAATTTAGGCATGGTTCTGGGAAACAAAGAAATCTTTTCCGAGAGAAAAATCAAGCAAGAGACCTCATGCCACTTTCAGTGTACTCAGGTGAATGCTTTAGAAGGCTGTTATCTCACGGCCATGTTGTTGATATGTCAGAAATTTGTTCTTTTGAAAGTGGAGGTGGAGAAATATCTAGAATGATAAAAAAAAAAATGAGAGTCTACCCTCTGGTCAACTGGCTATTGTCCTTTCATTCTGCCTTCTGTGGGGTTCTTATCACGTCATCCACCACCATGATCCCCCAAGTTTATGAAATCAAGAGAATTTCATTTCAGACACCAGGAACTGAGACATTATTAAAAGTGGCATGGTTTGGATGTCTTTAAGGGCACGTTGGATACTTTATCATATATATACAGTACTATTCTCATTTGCTCTCTCAACATTTAGGAGTGATTGTTTCTCCCCACTAATCCCTACTCAATTATACAGTAGTTATATGAAGTGTGAGTGTGCTAAAAATGTGACCTAAAGTTCTCCTAATCTTCACAACTGAGCTGCTAGCCCCCATTGTATTTATCTAACAGATGGGAACACCAACCAGTTAATTAATTTACACAGATTCACCAACTAAGAAGTGGCAGAGAATGAAATACTGGTTTTTTGAGTAGGGCAAACAGTTAAGCCCTCAGCTACTAATTGAAAGGTTGTTGGTTTGAACCTACCAAATGGAAACTATGAAGAAAAACATCATGGCGATCTGCTCTCCCAAAGTCACAGCCATGAAGACTCTGTAGAACACAGTCCTCAGAGGCACATAGAGGATCCAGGAGTCATTGGTGAAGTGGTTTTATCAGACTCCACACTCTGCTCCTCAAGCTACGCAAAGTTGAAATACTGTCCATAAATAGTTAGCAGTGATCTCAGGTTCCATGCACTCATCTATGATTTACACTGTTTAATCAACACAAAAGGAGCCCTTCATTGCAGTATTATTCTTATTATTCTAGATGTTTGACTCAAAATCTCTTAGCAGGCAGCTATCTCAAGGCTCTGTTAAAACTCTGACACGGAAGTATCTCACTATCTACCCCAATCTTAGAAAGCTCTAGTGACCAGAATTTAAGATGGTATACAGAATTACTACCACTCTTCTCAAATGTGTTACATTATTTCAAAATTAATAAAATAGATGTAAATTTGAAGGAACTTAATCTTTATAAGATGTGTGGGTTTTGACATTTTGTTTTCCCTGTGTAGAAGGTATTTCCATTCATACAACATATGTTCAATTCACTTTTATCTTTCATAATTTGGTTTTGATGAGAGGTTTGAGGCACACTCTGTACTTCTGAAAAACACAACTAGTTGCTCCCTTACTGTGGCTCCAACAATATGTGTCTATACCTCTGTCAAAGCAAGCTGTCATCGTGAACTCCATTGCTAGTGGTCTAAAGATATAAGTCCTTCAGAAAACGCTGATCTCTCTCAGAGTGAAGCATTTATACCCTTTGATCTTGGAACTTTCCCTTTCCAGGTTCCTGTCCTGGAATGATGAGACATACAAACTACATGCTAAAAAAAAATCATCTGTGAGGGAGTTTAGTTAAAGGATATACCTATAAGAAACAATGAAATAGTCTTACTGACAGACTTGATTCCAACTCTCAGCCACTCTAAAGGAGAGAGCAGAGCAGCCTCTGTGAGCTTCCAAGGTTAGACATCTTTGCAGGACTGCAAAGCTTCCTCTGTCTTTGTGGAGCAGCTGGAGGCTTTGACCTACCAACCTTGTGCATATGTGTCCAACATAGAACCCGTCATGCCACCAGTGCTTCTGTAAAAGTGGGACGACACTGTGAAAATATAATAATGGATATATTTTTGTGCGCCCAAAAATCAGTGTAGGAAAGGGAGTTATATTACCTCATATCTGGTTTTCCATAGGCATTTGCTAAGCTAAAAATCCTCTATTCACAGAAAAGCCTTACCTAAGCCGCCAATATCATCTAAGACTATGAAAAGGAGGATTTTAAAGATCTAATTTACTTTTTGTCATGCACTACTTGCTATTTGCATTCCACTGTGGTTGAACATGGAAATGAGAGGAGCCTTTATCACCTTTGTGTCTGGTCACGTCTGCTCCCTGGTCTCCCTGAGCTAGCTCAGTGCCGCAGTATGAGGCCGTAAATGCAGCAGCAAATTGGTTCAGGAAAAGAAAAAGAAAAATGATAAATTAGCCCCTTTGGTTCAAAATGGGATGAAAATATACTCAGTGAAAATGTTTCTTTTGAGAGGAGCTTTTTACAAAAAAATAAATTATCCTTCTCTTTATAATTAAATTTTCAAAAATGCAGACATTTGGCCTTCAGTATCTCATGGACGCAATATTGGCACCACATCAATGCAGCCTGTTAGCCAAGCTTAGGAGGAAAAATATAGTGGGAAAATGTTGTGATTTTTGTTTTTCTTGTAAAAATTAGGAAATCATAACTTGTACAAAACCCCCCAGCCTTACATCCATAAAGCTGCCCACAATGAGACCAAGATCGGTGCTTTCAGCTTTGAGGGTGACTCTGGGAACCGATTCAGGGGGTATTTTACTTTACACCAGCATAGCTATAGACTCATCGCAGGAAACAGATGTGCATGAGATGAACTTTATGCTCATTGACTTGAGAGACAGAGTTGAAAATTTAAGCTAATTTCCATTTTTATTGTGTAGACTGACTATTGCTCCTTTGTTGCCTCATAATCAACTACTGTCCCCCTGAAACTACCCTAAGTGATAGCCTCTAACAGGGTTAGCGTGTGTGAGCTGAATGGAGACTTGCTTATGAATGCCTGATCCACATAAACACCTGACATACTTTCTCTCAGTGGAACAGCAAATTGGATTTTTCAACCACAGGAAAAAACTATAATCCTCTTCTAATAAAATGAAAATGATATCACTTGCACATAGTAGAAGAAAAATAATCTCTTTAAAATTTACTTATTACATTTATTCATATATGCATTGAGAATCCTTTATATGTACAATGTATAGGTTTTTATATAAATCATTTTATTGGGAACTCATATAATTCCTATCATGACCAATACATACATCAATTGTATGCAGACCACATTTGCACATTGGTTATCATCGTCATTCTCAAAACATCCACCTTCTATCTAGGCCTCCAGTACCAGCTCCCCAAATTTCCCCTCCCTCCCCACCCACTTTCCCATGAACCCCTTTAACAATGTATAAATTGTCATTATTTTGTCATCATAAAGTGTTCGATGTCTCTTCAGCCACTTCCCCATTTTCCATAGGCCAGAGAGGATGTCATATGTAGATTCCCACAATAGGTTCCCCCTTTCTACTCCACCTTCCCTCCACCCTCCTGGCATCATCACTCTCACCCCTGAAAGAATCATCTGTCCTGAATTACCCTGATTCCAGTTCCAGTGTATATCCCCTGGCCTAGCTGGATTTGTAAGGTAGAATTGAGATTATGATGGTGGGTGGTAGGAAGCCTTCAGGAACTAGAGGAAAGTTGCTTATTTCATTGTTGCTACACTGTACCTTGACTGGCTCATTTCCCTACAACTCCTCGGTAAGTGGCTGTCACTTTATCTATTTATGGATGTTAGGTCCCCAATCTGTACTCCTCTTCATTTACAATCATATAATTTTTAGTTCTTCGATGCCTGACATCTGATCCCTTCGACACATCATCGTTGCACAGGCTGGTGTGCTTCTTCCATGTGGGTTTTGTTGCTTCTGAGCTACATGGCTACGTGTTTACATTCAAGCCTTTAAGACCCCAGACCCTCAGACACAGCATCTTTTGGTAGCCAGGAACTATCAGCTTTCTTCACCACTTTTGCTAATGCACACATTTTCTTCAGTGATCATCTCGAGAAGGTGAGCATCATGGAATGCCATTTTAATCAAATAAAGTGTACTTGCATTGAGGAAGTTCTTGAGTGCAGGTCCAATGCCCATCTACTGTCGTAATATTAACCCTATAATTGTATGCACATAGATCTATTTCCCCATCGTCTTATGTAAATATATTCACCTATGTACATGCCTGTATTTAGACCTTTATAAATGCCTCCTACCCCCCAGTTCTTTCCTCTATTTCCTTGTATTTTCCTCTTGTCCCACTATCATGTGCAGCCTTCATTAGGCTTTCAGTATTTTCTCTCTATTGCATTACTTTTGCTCAATCTCTATCAGGCCACTCACACCCACCTTGTGACTGATTTTGAATAGGTCATTGTCCCCTTATCTTTGGGTTGCTTGACACCACCTCCTTTCCCCCTCCTCCCCATTTCTCATGTCCTCTCCAGAACCATCAGTCCATTATTTTCTCCTCCAGACTGTTCATCCAGCCTATCTTAGCTAGATAGACCTACACAGATAACAATATGCACTAGAAAAAAAAACAGGCATAGCAACCAAAGGGGGAAAAAAAAAACGTGATAACAACAACAAAAACCCCACCATGACCAAAAAATATATATACATATAAATAAGTAAAAAAAATAATAACAAAAGAAAAGCCTGTAAACAGTTCAAGGTCTGTTCATGGACGTCCAGGAGTATCCCCAGTTGAGTCTGATGGGGTTTCACACCCTGGCCCCCAAAATATAACCTTGGCACTCCCTAGGGAGCTCCATCTTCTGTTGCACACCTTAGTGTTTTGCATTGGTGTCATTGGATCAGATAGGGTACAATCCCCACCCAGCTTCTCTATTGTTGTCCCAGTAGCGCCTTGGGTCAGTGAGGGATGCCATGAATCATAATGAGACCAGTCATATGGTCCTCTCTGTGCATTGGCTGTTCTGAGTGGGAATATCATCCTCAAAGCTTGGTGGGCCAGGGAGCACTCCATTCTCTCTTCCTTCCCCTTCATTTAATCTCATGTGCCCTGATCAGGTATGTCCCATTCCCCATGCTGCAGCTTCTATGCTGAACTGCAAAGCTAACTACTCTGGGGAAAAAGTTGGCTGTCCATGTAATTGGTATTGGGGTTGTGCCCTCAGACCCTCCACTGGTTCCCCACTCCATTCATTCCCAGCCTGAATCATGAGACACTAACCCATCCAAGGGAAGAGTATTGCTTATATCTCCACAGGGAAAGAGGGACCAATAATTTCTTTTTTAAACACTTGCAAAAAATTCTTTTTATTTAAATTCTATCATTTAAAACTTCAAAATTAGTTGTTATCTATCATCTCACTTAATTCTCCAGTTGACCCTTTAAACCTTTTGAACTGAATTAAAAATGCATTTTTGAGAAATTATGTACATAGAACTCAGCATGCAAAAACTTGCTAAAGAATAAATTCTACTGAGTTTCCAGATGATGGTGAAGAGGGGCAACATGTCCACTAGTTCTTCCATTCTCCACCTAAACTACTTCCCTTCCCCCTCATTGGCCTTCTTTGTGCTCTGAGAGATAGCTTACTGTGAATTTCAAGTCCTGGGCTCTCCTGAAGTCTGAGCTTCAGTTCAGTTAAGATTGATAAATAAGATCACCGGCAGAAAAAGGAAAGTACATCTTTTATTCTCTATTCCCTTCCCTCCCCCCATCCCTGTTTTGGTGGAATATTCTGTCAATGTTTCTGTTCTTCTACAACTAATATTTTCATTAAGCAGTCTTCACCCACAGTCACCTATGCAGTGGGCTGTTGTCCTTCTGTGTCCCTCCTGTGTTCCTTTGTTCCTCAGGTTGATCAAAGATTCTTAATGTTGCTTCTTAACATTTCCTTCTTTATCTCTGCTTATAGCTCAAATGTTTCTCTTTATTAAAAACTGGTTATGTGCAGCATCTCCAATGAATCCAGTGTTCCATAAGATCCTTGAATAATAAAAAATCAATAGTTTCTTTTATTTTCTTTCTCCCAATTTTTGTAGTAACTAATGACTTCAGTAAGTGATTCCATAGGATTTTCTGATCAGATTTCCTGTAGTAAGACTATTTTGACTTATGTTGTCTTACTGCCATCACTTTTGAATACCCTGACAAAAACTGATAGAATATATAGTTAATAAAGCCTGCATCTTCCAAGGGAAATAAAATAGCTGTCATAAATTTTACAGATTTTTAAGAAGATAATTAAATGTTATGTCAGTATAAAAGACTGATACATGATGTCTATGTCTAAGATATGGCATCAAGTCAAGGAGGAAAAGACTGGATGAGCAACAAAACTTAGTTGGCTTTAACTTGAGGGGGCAGGGCAGGTTCAACACCAAGCCATCTTGGCAAAAGAGGAACTTTCTAGGGTATTTTCTTTGGCCAGAAAATAAGAATATGAATACGTTAATAGGACACAGGACATAAAAGATTTCCCATTGACCAAATAATGACATTAAAAATGTTTTTATTATAAATGTTTTTATTATATAAGCTTTTGGTTTCACTCACTCATCCTAATCCTTGCAGTGATTCACCTCTCATCCCAATGACTCCTCCCACTTCCTGCCTCCTGCCTCCACTACCCCTCCATCTTTCCTAACACTTCTAGACTGTGTTCTTATGAAAATACTGCCATCTTAATCTTGATTTAAAATGGTTCATTTTTCTAATGTGTATGTAATTCATCAGTGCTATTATTTCCTTTATATTAATGCTGAAAATTGAGTTACTAGGGTGAGTACAGTTCTGTGTGTGAAGCATGACATAAGTCTCAGCCAAATCTTGATAGTTTGAGTGTCAAAACTAGTTGTTCTATTAATATGTGATTCAGAGTAAAATGAGGATGCCTGCATTCATATTGCTTGATGAAATAATTAAGGAGCGAAAACTCTTCCTTATCATGGAATCTCTAACAACAAATGTATATGTAATAATCAGACTCTATGTATAAAGTGCTAAGAATCAATTAGTGTCATTTGATTTCTTGTAACTCAATAAGTTATCAGAAAATGTGTGGTTTAAATAAACAGGAAGTTATTGTTTCACAATTCTGAAAACTGGAAGTCTGAATTTGGGATGTTCACAGTGCTATATTTTCTCTGAAGTACCTGAGGGAAATTACATTTTTTTTCTATCTTACAGTTCAGTAGCATACCAGGTATTTTTTGGCTTTGGACTGCTTAACACCACTCTATGCCTCCATCTATGCATTGTGGTTGTGTTAAGCTGGATTTACTAAAGAAACATATCGATTGACACTTATGTACATGCAAGAGAGAGCTTTATATCAAAAAGTTTTATTGCAATAGATAGGTTTATGGTACCAACATGGCCAATGAACACATGTGGAATTAAGTGAAGTTCGGTGAGACAAATGGTTCGTCAAGCCTAGTCTGTCTTGTCTCTTGCTCTTTGATGATCGGACAATGTGAGGCTGCATTAGCTTGTTCTCTGCCTCATTTTGCAAGCTACGCTGCCTGTGGGACACCTAACCCATGTACTGTGTCACTATAGTTTGAGGTTCCTTCAAGATCTGTTTTATCATCACTTGAGCTGGGGACTGTCGAACCCTATCATCTGGCTGACGTGGTGACCTGCCTTGTTGTTTGCTGCCTGTGGCCAGATAGCCTTAATTGCTCTACAGAGAACGACTGGTGGCCCTCATGACTTGAAGGTCTGCAAGTGTATTATCTGTCTCAGGGAAGTGAGTTGAACTGAGCCATTTGAACTGTTTCATAGATTAATAACTATATCTTATGTTATATATCTATATCTATCTATCATCATCATCTATCTATACATGAAATCATTAGTGCCCTGGTTTTGGTTCTCCAGAGACCCTAATATATTTATACATTTGGAAAATACCCCAGCCGAGTCCAAGTTCAAAAGACTGATACTAGTTCATATGTACCTGTTAGGACTCACACAGCCACATACAACTATGCAGAATGCAGGAAGCTCACTGACTGGTAGTGCAACATCATGTGTATCTAGTGATGTGGCTCCTCTGCAGGAAGCTGAAGGAGAAGAGAGAAAATAACTGGCTGGAGGAAAGCCAGTTATTTTGATCTCACCTCCAAAGGAGGGCATCAAGCTGTGACCCAATTGACTGACTTCTTACAAGTGCCATATTGGCACAGAATATCTGACTATTACAGCTGGGTTTTCTAAAAAAGCTAAACCAGTGTGTATGTATATAGAAAATAATGTAGATGATATAGATAAATAGATAGATAGATAGAATAGAAAATACATAGATGATGTGATAGATAGATAGATAGATAGATGATAGATAGATATAGATAATAAATGGATAGATAGATAGATATTCACATTAGGAAAATGGGGTTCACACAATTGTAGAATTGGGTACATTTATCCTGAGTCCCATGGGTCAGATGGTCACCTGAAGACTTCTGATTCTAGTAGCTTTGGGGGTTGATGTACCCAATATCCCCAGGAACACCACAAGTTGCTATCAGGCTGCAGAAGCAAATGAATCCAACATCAACAGCTCAGGCTTGTGATTATAGAAGTGAGTAAAATCAAAGTTCTCAGGTTCGGTGATAAGTTTTCAATGATTCCTAGGCTTGGAAGGCAATATGGAAGGTTGTTGACTCAAGTTCAAAGAACCAGAGGTCAATAAGCAGACATAGTATTCTTTTAGGAAAAAGCAAGAAAACTTTCCCAAAGCTTCCTTTTGTATAAGAAGTAAGCCACACTCCTAAGGAAACTTCTTTTCCGTTGCATAAGGGCTGTGCTCTGTATAACGCGTGTGTTCTCTGCCCTAATGTTGCAAATGCTTGTCTGCTCACAGGATATCATGTTATGGAATTGGTTATGGATTCTCAATTGCCAAACCACTGAGAATCCAGCCCTAGCTTAGTTTACACAATTGTCACTGTGGTCTTCCTTGTAGTTTCACACCGCTTTTGAAAAAGATATGAGTCAATTCATAGTATATTAAGGTTTACTCTTGTGTGATCTCATGTTAATTTATATAAGGGACACCTGCAAAAACTCTATTTTAAGTAAGGCCACATTTACAAGTATCAACAGTTAGGTATCCAACATAACTTGCATAAGTTAACTCTAAACAGATGATAATAAAGTATGCAAAAATTGGATTAAAAGTTGGAAATGAGAATCTCAAAAAGATTTCTCTATAATTTGTTGCTTAAGGGTTAAAATTAAGGAAAATAAAACTTTACTCTGCGAAACCTGGTAGATTATACTCATGATTGTAGGGTTTAATAAAGAAATTAACACATTGCAAATGCTCAGACTGCAGCTGTTCAGAAAAGACACACATCTCAGCCCTTCCTGTAGATATTCTGAATGTTTTTTCAGCCACGCAGTCCAATAATACTCTAATTTCTAAACTGGGCTTTTCTTCAAATTAGTTACATCATAGTTTGTTTCCAATTCATAATTTTTCTTGATTTTATTTGTAATATTCTGGATCTTCCTCTTAAATTTGATTTCATAATACTCTCAAACTCTCCATTAGTCAGACGTGTTACAATTCTTCATTCAAGCGGCCCACATGTGTAACTTGCTCATGATGTCTTTATTGCTATCCAAATGCTAGTGTTTCCTCAATTCTAGATTCTACTATTTGGTGAAACTCCTTCTTGCACCAGAGAGTATAATGGTTGGCAAGAGGTTTCTGTAATATTTGTGTTTCTCATATGGTTCAATGATTTTTCTATTTATTGTTATTATTCCTCTGTTTGTACATCTATATTCCAGTATATATGCTAACTTTGCTATTGAAATTTCAGTATACTTTAATCTTAGCCCTACACTATCAAAAATTAACAAAATAAATGATGGAGGGTATAAGATCCTTCAGGCGACACTTTTCTATAGTAAGATTTCCACCTTTAAATTTCGATTGAGATTTTGTCATTAATCCAACCGTTTCTCTTAAACAACTGAACCATCTACGAAAATAGGAATATGAAACCAGACTGATGCAGATACATCATTCAGTTCTACTCTTGTCATTTATGCTTAAAATGAGTGTATAGAAATGTTTCCCTTTGATATAAATGTGACCCTTTTACGTAAAAGGAATATAGAGCATTGAGATATACTTTTTAAACCAAGCATCTCTTCATTTATGAAAGTTCACAATCAAGGAAGATTTTAAGCAAAATAGTCTTAAAAGTAGAATGCAATTCAAGAGTGAAAGACATAACCTTGCTAAATCTATTGTAGTATAGAAGTTAGCCAATATTTCCTTATTTTAGTTATTCTTTTGGGAAAGTTGAAAGTCGCTCAAGGACTGGGGCATTTCTCAATAATTCCTCTCACTTTTCCTGGTTCCTCACAGTTTTCCTGGGGCCCCCCAAAAAATGTACCACTGCCCTCTGATGGGAGTAAGAGACCCAGCCTTGCTCCTGGAGAGCTGCTGCTGAATTTGAACAGCCAACCCAGTGGGCCGCAGTCCCGCACACAACCACTATGCCACCAGGGCTCGGCCCTCCTCACAGACATTTTAAAGATTTTTTTGTAATGATTTAAACTTTCTTTACAAGTTACATTTTCACAGACTTATTTAACTGTGAAATTAAGAACATTGTTTGAATGTTGGTAGATTTTTTTTAATTGTTTAAAACAATATCCTAATTTTCCTGTTATTTTCATCCTACCATTCATGTCAATGTGCAAAGCCTCACAAAATCAGTGTGCTAATTTTGTCAGTGATTTCTACCCAACTCTATCCAGACCAGACCACAGATCTTCCTTGATATGTGTATGTATTTTCCACAAAAGTTTGCTTGCTTAACAGGTTTGCTTTACTTTGTATGGCCAGCCTAACGATGGGGAAAAGCCAGCATTACATGTCAGACTTCCCCAACTGTCAGTTTTGTACTCAAACAAACTCGCCATTGCTTTCTTTCACAAGGAAAGCTGCCTCTCACATATAAAGAGCCTTCCTCCTGGAAGATTATGTGTCTTAAAAGGATGTTTTGAAATGTTGATGTACCATATAAGTAAAAAAATTCTCCAGGCAGATTAAATGCATATATAAATTTATAATAGCCAACTGACTCCAATTGGCAGAGTTATAGCTTTAGGATAAGTGGCAAAACACTTTCCAAAGAAGTTTTGAGACTCTTTTTGTCTTTCTGCCAAGTCCTCCCTACTGAAGCTTATGCACTGACTAATGCATATGCTTGTTTGTGGTGTAAGATTCCAGTGAATGGTCTACATTGATGCTGGCAAATGAGAAGAGTTCCATTAGAAACCTTTCTTAACCCTTGACTTGAACACATTGTGACTTCTCCTGTGTTTTTAATAATTGTCTAGGCATCAATATTACCAAATTGTTTATCCAACAAGCAAACTTTCATTCATCTTCAGTAAGCTGTAATGTAGACTGCATTATATAATTAAAATAATTTAATTTTGAAAATAAACATATACTTAAATAGATATTTTATTTCATTGGTTTTTAAAATATTTTCTAGTAACTAACCTGTCATTAAGTTGATTATGGCTTATAGTAGTCTTGTATGATGTATCTGAGACTATAAATCCTTGTGGAAGCAGACACTCTCATTTTTCTCTCTCAGAGTAGCTAGTCTGTTTGGACAACACCCCTCCCCCTCTCCCTCCCTTCACACACACACTCAGAAGTTAGCAGCTCAGTGCTTAATGCACAAAACTACAGACTCGCCTAGTATTAAACAATATTTTGATATCCTATCTCTATTTATTGATAAGTCAATATTAGAAAATTCTAGTTTGTTATCTACTATGTAAGTAATAGCTTTATATTTTCTAAAGTTTCTTCCAAACTTTCCTACTGACCCTTAGTATTAAATTACATAATATACTGTAATGCATTTAATTTTCCTTTTTGAATAATTGAGTAGTTTCCCATTTGAACTAGTTGTTAATATTACTGGATATTATTTTTGGTTAGTAAAAGCACTTTCAATTGTCTCTAAAACTCTGAGTCAGAATTAACTTAAATACATGTTTATTTGCATATGTGTATTTTGTTTGTTTGCTTGTTTGGGGGAACTGGTATATAATTTAGAATGGAATTCCATGTTATGCTCTTTGTATGTTTATCTTTGATGAATTGTGTGCCTACCTATAGTAGATATACATATAATTAGCTGTGAGCTAAACTACCAATTAGTTTTCTAACAATGTGATTATCTGGAGTATCAATGATTAAAAATTCCTTTTGACCCACATTTTCATTAGCACTGGATATTTTCAGTCTTTTTAACTTTTAGTCATTTTGTCTTGCATTTAGCAGTACTTTATTGTGGTTATAATTTGCAATTGGATGGTTATTTTTCTATGTATATTTACTGGGAATTTAGATATCCCATTTTGCTGCCTATTAAAGAACTTTTTCATTTTGATTAAACTTCAGATATATTTTTTCCTAATACACTCTCACCATAGAGGGAAAAACTCAAATATGTAGCCTTTTATGATGGATTAATATTACTCAGCACAATGTTCTTAAGATCCATCAATGCTGTGAGGTGTTTTGTGTCTTTCTTTTATTTTTTTAACCATGCATAATATCCTTTTATGTGTATATCCCACAGTTATTTTGTCCATTATCTGCTGGTGGGCATTTAGGTTGTTTCCCTCTCAGTGAAATCAGAAACAGAGCTGCAATGAATGAGGATCCCATGTACATAGTGAACTACCAGTCAGGTGCCAGTCACAAAGTCAGCCGGCCCAAGCCACCGACCATTCCAGCAGAGAAAGATGAGACTTTCTGCACCTATAAATGAGTTATATTCACAGAAACCCACAGGACCAGTTAGACTTTGCCTGGTAGTGTCACTTGGAAGCAGAATGAACTTCACAGCACTGTTACATATATATATATATATATATATATATATATATTCAGTGTATATAATCATGTGCTGCAGTGAATGTTAAGTGTGCATATGCCTGTTTGTGTTATAACTCTTACTACTTTACCATACATACCCAGCAAAGGGATTGCTGGATCATGTGAGCTATCTATTTATCTGTTTCCGGTAGTTTGAGAGAGCACCACATCATGTCACAGAGTGGTCACCAAAATTTACCATCCCACCAGCAGTGCATGAGGATGTTGATGTCTTCAGAGCATTGCTACCATTTGCTATTGAGTACTATTAGCATTTGGCTGTCATTACCAGAATTAGGTGGTAGCTCTTAATGTGTTTGGCTAGTGATAATGAGAATTTCTTCATGTCTGGTGCTCATTTAGATGTCATCATTTATGAACTGTCTGTTCATGTCCTTTGCCTATTGTTTAGTTGAGTTATTCATCTTTTACTTATTGAATTACAATTTTTCTTATTTTTGCAATTTTCTTTGGATTTTAAAGATGAGTCCCTTTTCCTTTGTGTCATTGTTCCTTCTGGGGGCTTTCTTTGCACTCTTTTGGTAAAACATTTTTCTCATATAAATATCTTATTTTTTGTAGGTCCAAGTAATGTATCTTGTCATCTACTGCGGGTACTTCTTTTGTTACAGTTGATAGTGTTCCTATCTCCTACAAAAGAACCCTTACATGTGTTCTTGTGATAAGTAGGCATATTGTGCCAATATAACCAATGAAAACACATGGGATAAAGGGAAGGTCAAAGAGACAAATGGCTCAGCCAGCATATCCCATTTTTGTCTCTTTTCCTTTGAGCATTGAACCAGTGTGCAGCCAGCTCCCTTACTCTGTGTCTCTAGCTTCACTACCTGTGAGACACCTAACTGGTGGACTGTGTTGCTGTAATTTGAGGTTCCTTCCAGCCCTGCTTTGCCACACTATTAGAATATGCATCTCTTGAGCTGGAGACCATTGAACCCTGTCATCTAGCTCTCTGTTGGTGACTTACTTTGCTCTTTGCTGCCTGTGGCCAGAAAGCCTGCATTGCCCTACAGAGGACTATGTGGCAGCCCTCAAAACTTGAAGGACTGCAGTGCATTGGCTGCCTCACAGAAGTGAGTTGCACTGAGCTATGTGTACTGCTTTCTAGATTAGTTAGCTATTTATTTCTATGCTATCTATCAATATAAATATATATAATTATTAGTGTCCTGGTTTTGTTTCTCTAGAGAACCCTGTCTAATATAATTAGTGAGTTAGTCCAGGTAGGCTAGAGGAACAAATTCAAGGACGCGCATATGGATATATGGAAAAGGTTTATATACAAAAGGAATATGACACTAAGAAGGCATCCCAATCCAGTCCAGTACAAAGTCTTAAGTCCGATATTAACACATATGCCCGAAATCAGTCTACAAAGTCTCCCTCCAACTCACGAAGTCATAGATCAGTGGGTGCAGAATTCTGGCACTGGCAGGGGTCTCCCCATGGCTCCTCGCTTCCAGGACTCAAGGTCCATCAACAGCATGCCGCTCCAGCTTCAGAGGTCTGGGTCCGTCAAGGCAAAGCCGTGTGGTCTCTCTCCCGGCTGCTCCGGCTCCTCGGACGCTGCCATCTTGTCTTTTCCGTGACTAATTGCCTCTGAGACTAACTCCCAACAACTGGGGAAGATAGCTTCTCATCCTCATGAGGGAAATATTGCGAGATTTCCCAGAAGCCTCAGGAGAAAGCCATGTCCACATAGAGGCCTCATTGGCTACTCAATGGCTATCTCCAGATTAACAGGCTAGACTCCACCTCTACATTTCAGTCATAAAATTAACATAAGCACATGACTGCCACAATTAATATCAGGAGTGCTTATAGAGACATACAATCATAAATATGGAATTCTTAAATTGGCTCTCCAGTCTGATCAGTCTTAACAGAACTGACTATGCCATAGGCATGGATAATTCTGCTATTCTTACTAATCCATGGTGTGAAACAGCAAAGCTAACATATACAGTATCACCACTGAGAGATGGGACACTAGTAAAAGGAGAGGCACTAGGTGATCATATGTTTGATATTTTCCAGCAGTTTCGTCAAGATGGCAAATATGGGTAAGCAAGTTGGCTGGTCCTCGTTAGAATAAATATTGTGATTGAGGAGAGGGCTGGCCTCTGGATCTCAGAAGGTAACCTCAGATGCTGACTCACAGACTTAAAATATTCTGCCTGTGCTTCTCTCCTCTAGTAATAGAACTGACATTTCTGAGAACCAGGTCCAGATTCTCGGTATGTGAGTGGCTGTATTACAATGTAGGCTGAATTGCGGATCTGGAGCAGAGTCTAATACTAAAGTGAGGACATTGATAGGGAAAAGTTGGGACCCTGATACATGGGAGGGGAATGTATGGGCTAATTATTCAAAAGAGGAGGATAGTGAGCCTCTAGGAATGATTAAACCAACACAGTCAACAGATCCACCCCTCCCAGCTAAAGGTATCAATCCACTATCAATAAAATAACCCACATCCGAGCAGATTAACCAAATTGTTCTATCTGAAATGCCAGGTGGGGCTGCATCTGTAGCATTGTGTGAAGGAGATGCCTTACAAAATATTGCTGAGAGCACCCTGGAAACACACTCACTACCAATTATTTCCTCTGGACCTATAACTAAAATTAAGACTCAGAAAACTGCAAAAGGTGAGGTTGAGTTGACTACCCAAGAAGTGAACTATGCTCAAAATGATCTGCTCATGGTTTCAGATACAGACAAGCAGAAGTCTGGGAAATATCCCTGGGAATGGTTACTAAGGGTTTGAGATACTGGTGCAAGAAATGCAATTTTAGACCAGTCTGGATTTCTGGATATGGGACCCCTATGCACAGATTCGTCTTTTTCAATGCCTCAGTGAGAGAGGCTGTGAGAGGATCTTAGTCCTTATTTGGTTGGTTCATTGAATCATGGACTGCAGAGGTCTAGATTAGACTAAATTGAGGTTCCTGACCTACGTTGGTACACTCTAGAAGAGTCATCCAAAAGCTTAGAGAAATTTTTATGTTGGAATGGATCTATCAGGATAGTCTCATAGACCCCAAAAGGGGTGTCCTGAGGACATCCCTTTGACCACAACCATAATAAACAAGTCTGTAAAATGGATCCCAGTATCTCTGAGGACATCTGTAATTGCTCTTTTATGTGCATCAGGATTAATAGTGGGAACTGCCCTCAGTGAACTCTGGCCTTTGTCCACAATGGGGTTCATTGGGTCCTGTGGTGATAGAGGACAGGTGTCAGCACTAAATCAACAGAGATCGGGAGGACATGGTTATTATGGACAGCAAGGTCTCTGTAGTAATCAAAACCACCTGTTTCATGTAAACTCACGTCATTGGCTTCTTAGTCATAGTGTTTTTCAGAGTGAAATACATGGGAAACCTATTAAATATTTGCATGATCTATACAGGCAGAAGAATACAAGATGAGTTGAACAGCCAAATAGACAGTCACGATCACTCCATCAATTCCCAGATCTGAGCCAGTTTACAGACCCACGGCCAAGAAGGCCAGATCCCTTTGAGGAGGATCCTATTATATCACTGAAGATTTCTACTGTTATTCTTTCTTCTAGCCTTCCCCAAAGGGACCTGCGGCATTTCACAAGAGTGACTGTTCATTGGGGAAAGGAAATAATCAAACTTCTCAAGGATTACTGAATACTGTTTCTGAATGCACAGAAATTCTGGGAGACCCAAAGTGTTTCGAAGGTCCATCAGTCAGAGTGGGGGTATATGGAAGTCAAGTCATTAATAGAGTTTTATCTCATGTAAACCTCACTGTGGATTCAGTGGGCTCCTGAACCCATCCTGTGGTTACTTCCCCAGTTCCAGAATGCATCATTGGACTAGACATACTTAGTAATTGGGAGAACCCGTATATTAGATCCCTGAAATGTGGAATAAGGGCTATCATGGTGGGAAAGGTCAATTGGACACCATTTCTTGCCATTGCCAAGGAAAATAGAAAACCAAAAGAAGTACAGCATTCTTGAAGGGATTTCAGAGATCAGTGCCACCATCAAAGACTTGGAAGATGTAGGGGCGGTAATTCATACCACATCTCCCGCTTACCTCACTTATCTAACCTGTAAAGAAGACAGTTGAATCCTGAAAAGTGACAATGGATTATCATAAATTTAACCAGGTGGTGACTTCAATTGCTGCTGCTGTTCCAGATCTGATTTCATTGCTTAAGCAATTTAATACTTCTCCTGGTACTTGGTATGCAGTTGTTGATCTGGTCAATATTTTCTTCACAATACTGGTGTCAACAAAACACCCGAAGCAGTTTGCGTTCAGCTGGCAGGGGTAAAAATATACTTTCACAACTCTTCCTGGGAGTTATATCAACTCCTTGGCCTTGTGCCATAATTTAGTCTGAAGGGACATTCATTGCCTGCCACTAGTCCATTATATTGATGACATTGTGAAGATTGGATCCACTAAAGAGGATGCATCAAAGACTCTAGATTCATTGGTACAAGATCTGCATACAAAAGATTGGGAAATTCACCCGAGGAAAATTCAAGCCCTCTCCACCTCAATAAAATTTCTAGGCGTCCAGTGATGTGACGTATGTCAAGATATTCTTACTGATATGAAGAATAGGCTATTGTATCTGCCCCTTCCCCAACAACTAAGCAGGAAGCACAACACCTAGTGGGACATTTCAAATTTTGGAGGCATCATATCCCTCACTTGGGAGTTCTACTTCGACATATTTTATCAAGTGACATGAAAGGCTTCCAATTTTGAGTGAAGCCCAGAACAAAAAAAGGCTCTGCAACAGGTTCAACAGCAAAACCGTGCAAGTTGCTTTGCTATTGTGACCATATGATTCAGCTGACACAGTGGTGCTAGAGGTGTCAGGTGTCTATAAAGATGCATTGTGGAATCTTTGACAGACCCTTATCGGTGAATCACATTGTAGGTTTTGGGATTTTGGAGTAAAGTCCTGTCATCCTCTGCAGACAACTACTCCCCCTTTGAAAAACAGCTGTTGGCCTGTTACTGGGCCTTGGTGGAGACTGAACACCTCACCATGAGCCACCAAGTCCCCAAGAAGCCTGAATTATCCATCATGAACTGGGTTTTGTCTGATCCACAGAGTCATAAAGTTGGATATGCTTAGCCACACTCCATTGTCAAGTGGAAGTGGTACATGCAAGATCGGACCATAGCAGGACCTGAAGGTACAAGTGTGCTGCTGCTTGAAGAAGTGGCCCAAATGCCCACAGTTCCCACTTCAGTCACATTACCTTCTCTTTCCGAATCTGCACCTATGGCCTCCTAGGGAGTTTCTTATGATCATTTAACTGAAAAACAGAAAAATCATGCTTGGTTCACAGATAGCTCTGCATGATATGCAGGTGCCACTTGTAAGTGGAGAGCAGCAGCACTACAGCCCTTTTCTGGGATCTCCCTAGAGAACATTGGTGAAGGTAAATCCTCCCTTTGGGCAGAACTTTGAGCACTGCACCTGGCCGTTCAGTTCACCTACAAGGAAAAGCGTCCAGATGTGAGACTATATACTGATTTATGGGCTGTGGCTAATGGCTTGGCTGGATGGTCAGGGACTTGGAAAGACATGATTGGAAAATTGGTGACAAGAGGTGTGGGGAAGAGGCATGTTGATGAACCCCACTGAATGAACCAAGAAAGTAAAGGTAATCACATCTCATGTGAACACTCACCAAAGGGTTATATCTGAAGGGGCAAACTTTAAGAGTCAAGTGGAAAAGATAACATGCAATGTGGAGACTGGTCCTCCTCAATCCTCTTCTACTCCTGTCATCGCCCAATGGGCACATGAACAAAGTGAAGATGGTTTCAGGGATGGAGGCTATGCAAGGGCACAGCAAAATGGACCTCCACTCACCAAGGCTGACTTATCTACTTCTGCTGCTGAATGCCCCATTTGCCAGCAGCAGAAACCAACATTAAGTTTAAGATATGGGACCTTTCTTCTGGGAGATCAACTGGCAACTTGGTGGCAGATTGATTACATAGGACCATTTCCATTATGGAGGGGTCAGCATTTTGTTTTTACTAGAGTAGACAACTACTCTGGATATGGATTTGCCTTTCCTGCATGCAATGCTTCTGCCCAAACCACCATTGAGGGACTTACAGAATGCTTATCCACAGGCATTGCCTCCCACATGGCATTCAGATCAACGAACTCACTACATACCAAATCCAGTTTTTCAATGGGCCAATTCCCATGGAATCCACTTGTCATATCATGTTCCTCATCACCCTGAAGCAGCTGGGTTGATAGAACAATGAAATGAGCTTCTACAGACACAACTACAGTGCCAATGAAGTGGTCACAACTTGCAGGACTGGGACAGTGTTCTCCAGGAAGCTCTAAACCATTGGCCAATATATGGTGCTGGGCCTCCAATAGCCAGAATTCATGGATCCAGGACCCAAGGGGAAGCTGGAGTAGCACCATTCACTATTACTCCTAGTGGTCCACTGGCAATATTTTTGCTTCCTGTCCCAGCAACCCGCAACCTTTTGGGTCTTTTGGGCCTGGGGGTCCCAGTGCTGAAGGAAGGAACTCTCTCACCTGGAAACACAACATGGATTTCACTGAACTGGCAGCTGAGAATGTCCCCTGGCTATTCTGGGTTTCTCATGTCTTTGAATCAACATGACAGGGAGGGCATCACTGTACTGAGTGGTGTGATTGATCCTGATTACCAAGGAGACATTTGACTGGTGTTATAAAATGGAGGTAAAGAAGGAATATGTCTGAAATCCAGGAGATCCCATAGGCTAACTCTTAGTGCTACCAGGCTCTGTGCTTAAAATAAGTGATAACCAACAGAAACCCAATTGCAACAGGAAGTCTAATGACTCAAATCCCCCTCTAAAAAAGGTCTGTTTTACCCCATCAGGCAAAAACTGCAGCCAGCTGAGTTGTTTCTGAGGGCAAAAGTAATTGAAATGGGTAGTAAAAGAAGGTGGCTCTACTTACCAGTTATGACCATATGATCAATTGCAAAAGCAAGGTTTGGTATTGTTAATGTATTTTCTTTTTTTTTAATTGAAAATCATTTTATTAGGGGCTCATACATCATTTTTCCAATACATAAATAAACATACTGTGACAAGAACCCTCGCACATCCGCTGCCATCATCATTCTCCAAACATCCGCCCTTTCCCCCAGCCCCTGGTGTCAGTTCCTCCAACCCCTCCCCTGTTCCTCTGCTCTCTCTCTCTCCCATCAACCCTCAATACTTTATAAATTATTATTATTCTGTCATATGTTACCCTGCCTGACACCTCTCTCAGC
>PVJH01010507.1:58962-73534 GCA_004026705.1 Nesogale talazaci
GATCCTTGCAGCTGGTTCTGTCTCTACCCCATCTTCTCTCCACCCATCCAGTAGTTCCATTCTAACCACCAGAGCAAGGGGACTCATACATCCTGATTTCCCCATATCTCCAGCCCCCCTCTCCACTAGTGTACCTTCTCCAGTCCATCCGGATGTGCAAGGTAGAGTTGGGATCATGATGTATGGGGGGTAGGGAGACCTCAGGAACTAGAGGAAACTTGTATACATCATCACTGTCTGGCTGCACTCTGACTAATCTCTTTCACGTGGTTCCTCTGTAAGGGGGTGGTCAATTACCCACCAGTGGGCCTTAGGTCCCCACCCTGCCCCTCCCCTCACTCGTAATGAAGTGATTTCTGTTCTTTGATGCTTGATATCTGCTCCCTTTGGGCCCTCTTGATCACACTTGATGATGTGCTTCTTCCATGTGGACTTTGCTATCTCCATGCTGAATGGCGACTCCAGTTATCTTCAAGTCTTTGAGACTCTAGACAGTCAATCATTTGGTAGCTGGGCATCATCTTTTCTTCTACTCTGTTTGCCTCTGTATCCATTTGTCTTCAGCTATATTGGGAGTAAATTGGTTTATTGATTTTGATTTTTGTTTTTTGATGCCTGCCGCCTGATTGTTTCAGCACCTCATGATCACAGAGGCAAGTGAGTTTCTTTTATGGTGGGTTTTGTTGCTCCTGAGCTAGATGGCTGCTTGTTTATGCTAAAGCTTCTAAGACCCCAGATGCTATATCTTTTGATAACTGGGCACCATCAGCTTTCTTCACCACTCTTGCTCATGCTCCTACATGTCCTCAGTGGGTACCTTGGGGGAGTGTGCACATATTGATATGTATCCCCCCCCTTTGATGTTTATTGCCATGGTGAGGGGACCCGAGGCACAAGAAAGAAGCAGCCCTGAGAACATTAGATTGTTAAGCAGAGCAGGAGGCTTATTTCCTGGACCACAGAGACAAAGTTCAAGGGACCAATTGGTAGAGAAGGTGAGGACTGGAGACAGATTCAATTGCTGGCTGAGTAGAAGCATTCCTATTGACCAATTTCTGTGTACTTACTGTATATATTTATACTGATTTTTGGTAACCTGCCATCTCCTCTAATAAAGACCCTTAACTGTGAGTATTGTCTATGAGTTCTGTGTCACCTTTGCACTGAAAAAATGGAACACAACAGAGAAGTAAAGAGTACAGGGGGCATGATTGGTATAGATACAGAAAGATAGTTGAGGGAGGCAAGTGGGACCCTTCCTCACAGCGACAGATACCAGAGGAGGTTGAATATGGATCCCTCAAAATAATTTTATGCAGGGATTCAGTTTTATAGTTTGAGATCCTGAAGAGAAAGTCCTTTGACTTTACTTTTCTCTATGTATTCAGGGTCTCTTCCCTCTCAAAATAAAGCAAATGATTAATTTGCATAGATCTCTCTTAATTTTTTGTAACCATGTTCTATAGTCTTCTTTGCACAAGGTTTTTATTTCTCTGGTTATATTTATTCTTTAGTTTTTTTGTTGTGTGACTATTATAAATTGCACTGTTTCCTCATTTCCAGAGATAATTTATATACAGGGACTGATTGGTTTTTGTCTGTCAATCTTGTATCCTGCCGTGCTGCCAAATCTCTCCATTGTTTCCAACAATTTGATATATTCTACATATAAAAGTATAAATAGTGAGAGTTCACTTATTCTTTTCCAATCTAGATACCTTTCATTTCTATCTGTTGTCTAATAGCTCTGGTTAAGACTTTTAGCACAATGTTGAATAAGAGTGCTGATAACAGGCATTCTTGTATAGTTTTCATTTGAAAGGAACATATTTTCAGCTCCTCTACATTGTGCAAGATTTTGACTTTTGGTTTTATGTTTATGGTCTTTATTGTGTGGAGACATTTCCTTTTTATTTCAGCTATGCTGTGATTTTTATCACAGATTTAGTACGGATATTTTCAAATGCCTCTTCAGCACTGAATGATATGATCATATGATATTTCTCTATTGTTTCTGTAGTGAATAGAATTATAGATAATGACCATTGTTGTCTGTCACCTCTGGAGAAATGTTAACAAGGTTGTAAATTGCAATTTTAAACTAATGATATTTTCTTCTGTTTGTAATTGGTGATATATATGTATAATGGTATATATTTATAAGACTCTATGTATTTGTAAAGACATATATGTATAATGAATGGGAACTAGGATGAATTTTTTACTAAATATATTAAGAATATAATATTTTTCTCCTTCCTCTAATATGTATAGATGTATATAAAATATACAATTTGCTTATGATTCTTACAAAGCTATTTAATTGAGGCACAGGCTTATAATTTTTACTCTTAAAAATATCTCTACTAGGCTTTTCTATCAATGTCTCATAAACTTTATGCTATTTTGAAAGCTTTCTTCATAAAGCACCATGATTCAAGCATAATACTTGAAATCGACTGCCTGGGTTCTAATTTCAGCTACATTCTTTACTATGTATCTTTGACCAAATTTTATACATGATATCAGAATATCTAGATTCATATCTCAGCTCTATATAGCCTGTATAAATTATTCACTATATGAATATTTTGATTCAGTATATTTAAAATATACTTGCAAATGACTTCCAGATGTTAAAATATAATAATAGATTTTACTTCATAGATAGGTCTGAGAACTAAATGAAATGAACTCTAAAGAATGTACTCAATGTAGTTTCCATCACAATAAATACTCAAATAAGATAGCTTTTGCAACACACTGACATATATACATATACATATGCTGTGAAGTGTAGGCATATTTTGATTCTATCATCTTGTATTTTCAGATGTAGACTTAATGTTATTTATTATTGCTAAGTATTACTCTGTGACTCAGTCTGTACAGTTGTGGATCATCTTCAACCTCATTGAGTCATTGTTGAAGTCACTGTATCAATCCATTAGAGGAGCTCATATTCCAGCACTCTATCAATGTTCTGCTGTTATTCAAAAAGCTTTTAGAGGTCTTTTGTTCCCTTGCATTTATATTTAGATGTCTAGGTCCTTCTTACTAGCCTCCCTTACTCTGAAACCTGTACACCACAAGTGACCCTTCTGGCATTTGAAATACCAGTGGCAAAATATCCAGCATCACAGCAACAAACAATTTACCTTAGAATGATAAATAGGAAAATGAGGCCTAGTGATGTGTCACTCAAACTTATTTTATCTACCAGCTCAATACTTGAAATATTTTATCTTTTAAATCATTTTATTGGGGGCTCATTCTGTTTTTTTTATTAAATAATTATATTGGGACTCCTACAACTCTTATCACAATCTGTACGTACATCCATGTGTCAAGCACATTTGTATATTTGTTGCCAACTTCATTTTCAAAACATTTTCTTTCTGCTGAAACCCTTGGTATCTGCTCCTCATTTTTCCCCTAACTCCCTCATGAACCCTTGATAATTTATAAAGCATCACTGTTATTTCACATCTAGCATTCATTGATGTTTCCTGTGTTGGTCTGAGTAGACTAGAGAAATAAATCTATAAACACGCATATGGATATAAGGGAAAGGTTTATATACAAGAGAAATGGGCCATTGAGAAAGCTTCCCAACCCAGCCCAGTTCAAAGTCATAAGTCCAATATTAGTCCATATGCCTGATATCAGTCTATAAAGTCTCCTTCAGACTCACGAAGTCACAGGTCAGTAGATGCAGTGTCCCAGCTCTAGCAGGGGTTCCCTCCTGGTTCCTCATTTCTAGGGCTCCGGGACCATCAGCAGCATCCATTGGTGATAGAAACATCTCAGCACTGGCAGGGGTCTCTCTGTGGCTTTTTCAGCTTCAGAGGTCTGGTTCCATCAGGATAAGACCATGTGGCTTCTCCTCCAGCTCTTCCAGTTCCACCGGGGCTGCCATTTTGTTTTGTCAGTTGAGTGACTCCCAACAACTGGGAAAAATGTCTCTAATCTTCACATGGGGAGGGCGAGAAAGAGGGAACTGCTGATCACAATGATCTACATATAACCCCCTCCAAGGAGGATGGGCAACAGAAAAGTTGGTGAAAGGAGATGTAGAAATCATGTAATTGATGTCAATTTCATGATTGGGAGTGTAGGGGTGGAGTCTAACATGTCACTCTGGAGCTAGCCAATGAGACCTCTGTGTGGGCGTGGCCTTCTGAGAATTCTGGGAGATCAGGTACTTTCTTCCTGGAGGCAGAGACACGATCTTTCTCAGATCACTTGCTTGTAGACTTACTACTAACAACACTCACTGCCTCAGAGACTCGACTGACAAGGTTGGCTCCCTGCGAGACATCCCTAAGGAGAAGCCACACAAACTACTCTGATGAAGCCAGATACCCGGACTTAGAGAAGTCACAGGGAGATTCCTGCCAGCGCTGATATATTCACAACATCACTGGATCCAAAGATTTTCTACCCACGGGCTTGTGATCATTCTGCGTTTGACATCATTGCATGTGTTTTGTGAGCCTGAAGAGGACTGCATACATTGGTATGGAACATAGGGGCTAATATCAAACTTATCCTGCACTGGACTGGGTTGGGGTGTTTTCTCAATGTTCATTTCCTTTGTGTATAAACCTCTTCCTTATATTCGTGAGTGTCTCCATAAATGTGTTTCTCTAGTCAACCCAGACCTAACACAATAGCCTATCAGTTACCTCAACTTAAGTAGGAGGGATTGATGGTCTGTTTCCACATTCACCACCTGGTCTGGTTTTAGCTTCTAATATTGAGCTTCTCCACCTTCTCTTTCCACAGCTATAGTCAATTTGATTTCTGTGTATTCCATCCAAAGAAGTCTACATGTATAACTGTTTGTTGTATCATTGATATAAAGGCATTTCCTATGAACAAGTTGATGGTTTTGTAAAATTGTGCAATGCAACCTGTAACTACTGTTCCTGCCTCTTTTCCCCCATTTTTGAATTCCAATGATCAATAATTATCAATCCATCTTGATTGCATGTTAGCTCAATTTATAGCAGATGACATTGATGTAATTCTTCACTTTCTTCGTCACCAGTTTTGTGGGTGGTGCAAAAATTTAAATAATAGTTGTATTGATTGGATTTCCTTGTAGGCAGATAGATTTAAATCCATCCCAAAATTGTACTTCAAGAGTGATTTTGAAATGTCCTTTTAATGGATGCACTGCAATTCCTATTGATTGTGTTATTCTTGGGATAGTAAATCATATGATTTTCTGATTCAAAATGACCAATACCAATTAATTTCAGCTCACTAATGCTTAGGATATTTATTTTTATGTGCTCCATTTCATTTTTGATGACTTCCAATTTTCCTAGATCCATATTTCACACATTCCAAGTTGCATTCATTAGCAGGTTTTTGCAGCTGTTTCTCTTACTTTAAATAGGTACTTCATTAGCAAATAAAGATCTTGAAGGCTTCACTTCCATAAGTTTTACCTGACTCAAATCACCAGATCAAGTCAACTCCAAATAAGGCTCTCCAACACAGTGACATTTTGAGTGCCCATTGACCTACCGAATCCATCTTCTGACACTATTTCCAACAATGTTCTGCTTCCATTTACTGGGTCAAAAGCACAGGACAATGTTTTGAGACTATCCATAAGGTTGTCAGGGGCTGCTTCATGTGAAGTATAGAGCTTCTTGGTCTGTGCATAGTCTGGAAGGTTTGCTATAACCTTTACACTGTGGGGAACCCTGCAGGCATTTGAAATTCCAGTAATGTCGCTTCTAGCAACTCAAGCCAGCACAGTAAGACAAGCTAACAATGCCTCATTGACTTTCTATAGGTTAGAAGCAACACAATGACACCAAACAATGACCACATTGTTTATCATACTTTAAGAAATTCTGGAAGCATTGTCTTTTAATGTTGGGCTGCAAACCACAAGATCGGTAGTTCAAAACCTCCAGAGCTACTCCGTAAGAGAAAGATGAAGGTTTCTGCTCTCCATTAAGGTGTGCAGTCTTAGAAACATTGTGTATGCTCACCATGAGTCAAAATTGATTAGATGGCAGCATAGTATTGTACACTTTTGTGCCTGTGTGGGTATTAAGCCTACTAGAATAATGCCTCTCTGGATAAACTATGGCATTTCAAACCCAGGCAATACTGTTGCCTTGGCACTAAAACTCAGAATTTAAATTTCCTAAAACAACAAAAAAAATGCCAATAAATTTCATTTGAGCTATGTTGCCTATTCTTCCAGGACTCCAGTATAAAACCTCTGTAGTTTGTATTATACACTAATGATGACCTAGATGTTTTCAAGAAAGAAAATATGTTCTTACACTGCTTTTTGAGACAAGTAATAATCAGGCTGTCATCAATGTCATGCTGCAATCATCCTTTGACAAGGTTTGCAAATAACATGAAAGGAATTGCTCATCCTTGAAACTGCAGATCAAAAGAAAACCTGAACAGAAACTAGCAGTCATCTGTGAATCAGCTGCACAATCACAGGGTGTGTACTGTGACTAAGCAGCACTGGAGGGAGCAACCAAACATCCATCCACTTCACTCAGTTTTTTTTCAAATACATTTTGTTTAATGGAAAGAACTATCCTCAGGTACTTTTATGGTCATGGAAATTCACAATGCAAAGCCCTTGACCTGACTGGAAATACTGGTTTCAATTATTAATAAAGATCATTACAAAAGCAAATAGCATTTACATCTGTGGCATGATTCTAACTCATAGGATAAACTGGAGATCAGATCAAGTGTGTTATTCTCATCAGGGAGAAAATGTTATATTCCTGGGCTTGTGGAAGAACTGGTATTCTTGTTTTAGCTTCCTCATTCTTCTTAAAGGGAAATAAAGAGTTGTTATTGAGCCAACTATGACACATGGCAGCTAATGGTTCTTGTGCGTCGAGTAGAATTGTGCATCATAAAATGTTCAATGTCTGAATTTTGGCCTTTCTCCCTTAGTTTTTCTGACTAAACTTGAACGATGAAACTTTTGTTTAACTATCAAGCATTCTGAATATTTTTACCACCACAGACTCTGTTCATCTTATGTCCTCAGTGCCTCAGAATGGATTCTCCATCCTAGCAATGCAAGAGGACACATTAGAACTTCTGTGAGGGGGTTTAAGGCTGTAAATATTTACAGAAGCAGACTATTATATTTCACCTGTGAGGTGAGTTGTGAGTGACCTCTTGATTAATATACATATAACTACTTTAACCACTGTGCCACCAGGGCTCATTCAGCATCATATGAAGGGCTTAAAGTATATGTAACTGTTTCACTGCAGTTTCAGATACGCTTTAATCTAAAGGCTTTTCTAGTCATAAAACAAATATTTTGTTTATATAATATAATATAAATCAGCTGGAGTGCCCCAAACTTGAAAACATGCCTCTACATCATGCTTATATAAATAGCTGACAGATACTTAGCATGAACTTAAGCAGTCATTAGTTATGTCTAAAATACCAACATAGCTTTAGGGTGTGAATTTAGTGTTGATTTTATTTTAACATAAGAGAAGAAGTTGGTTCAGACAATTGTTTACCTTTACAATGAACACTGAAACATCAGTATTCTTTGCCTTCACTCAAAGTTAAATGAAGATGGCAATGAAAATAAAAAAAAAAACAGCATATCATAAATAAAAGATTCATATCACATAACTGAATGAAGTCAAACATACATGACACCCATTCCATTTTCCAGGAGTGTAAAGTATTATTCACCATAGCCAGTACAAGGAAACAAACCGAGGATCCATCAGCTGACATAAAACAATGCAGTATAAACATACTATGGAATATTGTTAAAAGTCCAAGTGAGATGGAGCATATAAGGAGTCACTTCAGGAGCTCTGTGGCAATCAAATAATCTAGTGATCAAGAACCTGGTGGAAGATTTAAGTAAGTAAATTAACTCCACAGCAATCAGAATATTCCTTAGTCCAGGACATGGCCTTTGCCCTTCTAGGCTAGGTCTGGAGTTCTAGGTTTCCATGGTCTGTTCCCAGTGATACCCCTGCCCTCGCTATCCATACTGTTACTGACCCTGCAATGGCCATTATTCCCCAGTCAACCCCCATGGCCTGATTGCCAGGCCTGGAACCTGCTAACTGCCCTCCTGAAACTCTTACAGTCACAGCCAGAGCACCACTCAGTGGCAGTTCATTCGCAGCACTCCTTACTGTGAATGAACCCTTTCTCCTCATTTGCTGGTGGCTCCAGTCATCCATATGCAGCTAGTCTGTTGGCCATGGCAAAAGCACTTCCCACAGTTCACAGACACCACTCACCATCTAGAAATGCCCCCTTCTTCACACATGGCAGCAACCCATCACAGTGCCCATCACAATGCCCAATACCCTCCCACCACCCACCCAAGGCCCCCATAGCTCTGGCTAGACTCCAACCATAGTCCACCCACGACAAGTTCCATCATGAACAACTGCTCACACCACCGTCCTGCAGTCTAACATACCTAGGTTGGAACAACCCACCCCCACCCCACTCTGTCACCCCCATATAACTCAGGTACCTATGCATGGACTTCTTCACTTAGATCCCAACTACAGCCTCTGTTACTGCATCTGGAACTCACCAGTCACTGCGTGGCGCTCCAGAAGCTATGAACAGGTGACATCAATAATTTCAAGGAGTCTGTCTGTGACCCTTAACCACATGACCAGAACCTTTGGCAGTGTCTCCTGTAGCTTTTAAAGTCACCGATAGAACCAATCCACTTTTCTCCAAAGATTGCCTTGCAGGGCCACTGCAGCCCTCCTGCACATCCATCCCAGCCTAGTGGCTTCTCTGCCAGACTTCTGGCCTCGAAATTTCCTCATGGAACCACCACAGCAATGAGGCCTCTTGGTCAAAAATACATTTATCCAAGAGATCCCTCCTTTTGGGTTGATCACAGCACCAATGTTCTCTCATCTATCAAGCTCTTACCTGCCTTCCCCATCTCGTCTCCCTTCCCCCACAAAACTGCAGCTCCTCCCTGGGTCCAACTAGCTATTGGCTCCTAAGCTAGGATACTCTAGGCCCTGGATCCTCTTCTGAGGTCCCCTTCCTGGACACACAGCTCATGGAACAGACATCCAGATCCTGTGACAACCCCCTATAAGCCTACCCGGATCCAGTGATGCCCACACATACTAACTCCAGCCCAACAGCATCCCTGCCAACCCAACTCGGTTTTATGACTCCAAGTTTCCTGGCCCAGATCTGCAGCCCTTCCATGGCACAACTCAGCCCAGCAGATTCCCAGCAAGCCCAGACCAGCCTTGTGGACAAATCACTGGACTTCCCCTGCCCGGCCTATATGAAATGCTTACAGAAGCCAGCTGCAAGCCACCCTCCATTGCTTCCAGTCACCAACTTACCATAGCATTTCACCGACTCAATAACTTGATACCCCACAGTAGGCCACACATAGTCTCTAAAAGACCTCGAACCAGTCTCACACAGAGAATGTTAGGACCCGCATGTTTAGCAGGAATATGGCGACAAGCTCCTCTAAAATGACATGCAGACAGCAACCTACTTCAACTCCATTAACAAGAAAACAAGAAAAACAAAAAACAGCATCATAGTAAGTCCTAAACCTACTGATGCTCATAGAACAAACAGATGTTGATCTAACACAAAAATAAATCTTCAGAATGATGTGTGGAGTCATAAAGGATATGAGACGAGCAATACAAAACATGGATCCAAGGATAGAGGAAATGACGTATACTCTAGAGGGGATGGAGGCCATGCATCAAAAGTCAATCCAAAAGTTAAGGATTGAGGTAACAGAAGCAAAAAGCATGATCATGAACAGACCTTATCCAGACTAAAAGAGGCGAAAAATCACAACAGCAAACATGAAGCACACAGATAGACTTCAAAAAATGGGAAACACAATCAAACAAGATAATCAAAGAGAAGGCAGAAACCCTGAAAACAAGGACAGATGCTATGAAAGAGAACAATATCCCCAAAATTGGGATATCAAAATAAGATCAAATGAAGATTTCCCCATTTAAGTAGTGAGGGAATTTCTGGAAGAAAACCTCTCCACCTTAATGAATGAGAAGGAGACAATAATACAGGAAGAAGAGAAGACACAAACTTGACTAAAACCTTGGAAGAATTGATCAAGGAACATGATAGTTGACTTATTTCACATTGAGGAAAAGGAGAAAATCATAAGAGCAGGCAGAGAGAAAAAACAATCACATGGAATGGATCCCAGGGAAGGATATGCTCAGACCTATCAGCTAAAACCAAAAGGAGGAGGGAAGAATTGTGAAATACCTTACAAAGCTGAAAGAGAAAAAGGCAATTCAAAAATAGAGTAGATAGAGAGGTAAAAGTCTCCAGAGATGGGAAATTCAAAGACTATAACATAAGACACTCAATTCTGTGAAAAGTCTTGCTAATTCACAGTGGGCAGAAGACCAACATTCAATTAGCACAAACTGGACGCTAGTCCACCTGAAAATCAACCAGAAAGATAACATTGCCCCAGCTGTGAAAAGAAGGCAAGAATGAACTCAGTCACAAATCCTCAGCATACTGTTTGAGAAGAAACAGGAAAACATCCAGTATAAATGGTTCAGGATGACAACAATGAGTCCATAGATGGTGGTAATTACTTTGAAAGTAAACAGCCTGAATTCTGCCATTAAAAGACAAATACTAGCAGACCGTCTCAGAAAAACATAACCTAATAATGTCTTGCTTGAATGAAATACATCTTAAGCTTGCAGACAAAAATAGGGCAAGAATAATAGGCTGGTGAAAAGTATGCCAAGCAAATTACCAACCTATAAAGGAAGCAGTGGTTTCAATCCTCATCTCTGACAAAATTGACTTTATGGTGCAAGCTATAACATGAGATAAAGATGGACACAATATCAATGGATTGTGAACCAATGAGCATAATAAATATGTCATTATCTAACAAGAGACCCAGGAAATTCTTCAAACAAATTGCTTTAAAAAATTAAAGCAGAGGGCTGAGCCCCAGTGGCATAGTGGTTGTGCACGGGACTGCGGCCCACTGGGATGTAGGTTCAATTCCAGCTCCACAGGAGCAAATGCTGGGCCCCCTAATCCCACCACCAGAGGGCAGTGATGTCCAACCCTGCCCCCGAAAAATAAATCATAAAAAAAATGAAAGCAGAAATCAGAGACACAACAATCATAGTCCTTTACTTACTTAAAATGCTATCAGAGAAAGATCACTGGGAAATAGGTTTAGCAAGAAGGATACAAAGTTAAAAACACTACAGTTCTGCAACTGGACCTGATAGACATTCATAATGCTCTCCATCCAAAAACAATAACAGCAAAATCACATTCATTTCAAATACATATCACTCATTTTCCAAAATAGACCATGCTCAGGCATAAGTCAAGCCTGAGTAAATTCAAGTGCATAGTAATTACTGAGACGTCCCTCACAGATCAGCTCGCTATAAAGCTCAAAATCAATATAAGGATGACCAGAAAAACAACGGCAAACAATTGGAAGATAAATAATGATCATCTGCAACATAAATGGGTACTGGCCCAGAAAAGAAAGGAATTAGGAAGTTTTCACAATCTAATGAGTGAGAGAGTACAATGAAGCAAGACCTATGGAACACAGCATTAGCAGTTATGAGATGTTTGTCACTAATTAAGCACATATGAAAAAAGAGACTTACAATTGATACATTATTACAAAACCTCCAAAAACTGGAACAGAGTCACAAAACAACCCCAGTTAAAGAAAAGAAATAATAAAAAGCAGGGCTGAGATAAACAAGTGGGAAGATATGAGATCATTGCAAAAATCAAAGCAGTAAATGCTAGTTCTTTAGAAGTACTAGCAGAATCAACAGACCACTGACAAGTCTAACCAAGGAAAGAATGGAACTATTATCAATAACCAGAATGAGGGATGAAACAGGAATTTGCAGTGGACCGTAATGAGATTAAAAATCTAATTAGAAAGTAATATGAAAGTCATATGAATTTCAATGAATTCAACAACTCGGAAGACATTGACAAATACTTGAAAAAAAAACAATCCTTCCTTAGATTATTCCACACAGATGACAAGAACTTTAACAGATCTATAGCAAAAGAAGAAATAGATATGGCTATCAAAAAACTACCAACAGAAAAATCTCCTGGGTTCGATGGCTTCACAGGAGACTTCTACCAATCCTTCAGAGATGAGCTAACACTAATCTTACACAAACTATTCCACAGCTTAGAAAAGGATGGAAAACTCCCAAACTCATTCTATGAAGCTATTGTTAAATTGATACTTAAACCAGCAAGGATCCCACAAGAATAGAGAACCATAGATGACAATCTTTAATGAACTTGATGCAAAATCCTTAACAAAATATTGGCCAATAGAATACAAAAGTATATAAAACAAATCCATCATGACCACATGGGATTCAGTCCAAGGACTGAGGAATGGTTCAAGATCCAAATGTCCACAATGTCCATCACATTGAGAATAAAATGGATAAGAACAACATCATAATATCAATAGACAGAGAAAAAATATTTGACAACATCCAACACTGATTCCTAATTAAGACACTCAAGAAGATAGGAATGGAAGGCGAAATCCTTGAGTTAATACAAGCTACCAATGGAAAACCAATAGCCAATGTCATAGTCAATGGATAAAAGATGAAAAAAATCCCAGTAAAAAGTACCAGACTTATCCTCACTTTTATTCCATGTCATATTGCAGTCCTAGCTAATAAAATAAGGCAATGAAAAGACATTAAACTTGTCTGGTGGAGAGAGAGGTGAAACTTACTATTTGCAGACAACACGATTGTACACATCGATTGCCCCAAAGCCACAATCGGATTGCTGTCAGTGATACAGGAATATGGAAGAGTGGCTGAATGCAAGATCAATAAAGAGAAATCTTTTGGATTTATATATATGTCAGACAAGAACAAAGAAGAGGAGATCAAGAAGGTAGTGCCTTTCACAACAACCAAGGAATAATTGAAATAACTTAGGATATACCTAACCAGAAAAAGCCGCAAAATATTTATATGAATAAAACTACAGAACTCTACTACAAGAAACCAAAAGTGATCTCCAAAAATGGAAGAATATCATATGCTATTGGACCAGAAGACTTATAGTAAAAATGTGAATTCTGCCCAAGGCATTACATAAGTTTAATGTTATTCTGATATAAATACCAACTTACTTCAACAAATTGGAAAAAACTGACTACCAACTTCCTGTGGAGAGAGACAAAGCCCAAGATTAGCAGAGAACTCTTCAAGAAGAGGGATAAAGTCAGGGCTTGCTTTACCTGACTTTAATGCCTACTATGCAGCAACAGTGGTCAAAACAGCATGGTACTAGCATAATGACAGACTGATGGAAAAGAACAGAAACTCCAGAAATAAAACCATCACCATATAGACAAATGATATTCAACAAGGGTCCCAAAATCACAAAGTGGAAGATGGATGTCCTCTTTAACAAATCATTTTGGAATAAAGGGATATGTACCTGCAGAGAAAAAAATCACACCACCAAACTCAAGGTGGATCAAAGACCTCAATGTAAAACCTCAAACTTTTAGGGACATAAGTGAAGGAATAAGGACAAACATAAGAACCTTGGTGCAAGGAATACATAGACTACCTGAAATAGGGAAAAATACGCTTAATAGGGAGCTGATATCGACAAGTGGGATATGCTAAGAATAAAACACCTGTGTTCATTGGAAAATTCACCAAAGTAATAAGAGAACACACAGAATGGTAGAATATTCTTAACAATGATCCATGAAGAAAAGGATTTATTATTAAAATAGACAATACACTGTTAGACTACAATAAAAAAATCAAATAGACCTCTGAGGAGTTAGGCAAAAGACATGAAGAGAAGTTTCACCACAGAGTATACCTAAATGGTCAATAAGCAGATAAGAATATGTTCACAATCATTATGCAACAAAGAAATGCAACTATGAGATATCACCTAACAACCTTGATGATAATCCAATTAGAAAAATAAAAAAAAATAACAAATGTTGGGAGAAATGTGGTGAGATAAGAACCCTTTTTCACTGTGGTTTTGTAGACATGTACAGCCACTGTGGAAACACAAGCTGGTGATATTTAAAGCAAATGGAAATTGAGTTACTTTATGACCCAGAAATTCCCCTATTGGGCTTATACCCAGAAGAAGTAAGAAATAGATCACAACCAATCATCTGTGCTCTCATGTTTATTGTGGTCCAATTCACAATCATCAAGAATTGGAAACAACCTAAATTTCCATCGATAGATGAGTGGATTAAAAAATTCACATAAACACACCATGCAGTATTACACAAAATGCAGTAATAAATACATGAGGCAAATTGTCTCATGGGAAGAATTAGAGGAAATTATGCCAAATGAAGTTAACCAAGTATAAAAAGACAAGTATAACATGAGTTCACTAACATAAGATCAATCAACACTGTGTGTACAGAAGAAAATCTACTTACTACATAATGTACAGGTTGAGGGACAAGACACTAATCCACCCA